>JAWQEG010004201.1:112500-120494 GCA_033782935.1 Petrolisthes cinctipes
CCTCTCTCTCTCTCTCTCTCTCTCTCTCTCTCTCTCTCTATCTCTCTCTTCTCTCTCTCTCTCTCTCTCTCTCTCTCTCTCTCTCTCTCTTATCTCTTCTCGCTCCTCTCCCTCATCCCTCTCTGCTCTCTTCTCTCACTCTCTCTCTCCTTTTTTTATCTTATTTTCCTTCTTTCTCATCTTTTTCCTTCGTGTGACTCACCTTCTGGGAAATCAATCAATTCATCTTATAACCCTTCCCAAGCTGCTCGTCATTCCTTTCCTCTCAGCTTTCATCCCTTCTATCCCCTCTCTTTTCTTTCTCTTTTTCTCCACTCCCCATTCTCTTTTTCTCTCTCCCTATCCTCTTTTGCTTTCTCCTCTCTCTATCCCCTTTTTCTTCTCTCCTTATCCTCTTTTTCTCCTCTCCCTATCCTCTTTTTCTCCTCTCCCTATCTATTCTCTTTCATCCTTCTATCCCCTCTCTTTTCTTGCCTGTTTCATTCCTTCTCTTTTTCTCCTCTCCCTATCCTCTTTCATCCCTTCTATCCCCTCTCTTTTCTTGCCTGTTTCATTCCTTCTCTTTTCTCCTCTCCCTATCATCTTTTTCTCTCTCCCTATCCTCTCTTTCTCCTCTCTCTATCCTCTTTCATCCCTTCTATCCCCCTCCTCTTTTTTCTTGCCTGTTTCATTCTTTTTTCTCTTTTTCTCCTCTCCTATCCTCTTTCTCTCTTCCTATCCTCTTATTCTCCTCTCCCTATCCTCTCTCTCTCCCTATCTATCCTCTTTCATCCCTTCTATCCCCCTCCTCTTTTTTCTTGCCTGTTTCATTCTTTTTCTCTTTTCTCCTCTCCCTATCCTCTTTCTCTCTTCCTATCCTCTTATTCTCCTCTCCCTATCCTCTTTTTCTCCTCTCCCTATCCCCTTTTTCTCTCTCCCTATCTATCCTCTTTCATCCCTTCTATCCCCTTCCTCTCTTTTCTTGCCTGTTTCATTCTTTTTTCTCTTGTTCTCCTCTCCCTATCCTCTTTTTCTCCTCTCCCTATCTTCATTTTCTCTCTCCCTATCCTCTTTCATCCCTTCTATCCCCTCTCTTTTCTTGCCTGTTTCATTCATTCTCTTTTCCTCTCCTCTCCCTATCCTTTTTTTCTCCTCTCCCTATCTTCATTTTCTCTCTCCCTATCCTCTTTCATCCCTTCTATCCCTCTCTTTTCTTGCCTGTTTCATTCATTCTCTTTTTCTCCTCTCCCTCTCCTCTTTTTCTCTCTCCCTCTCCTCTTTTTCCTCCTCTTCCTATCTTCATTTTCTCCTCCTCCCTATCCTCTTTCATCCCTTCTATCCCCTCCTCTCTTTTCTTGCCCGTTTCATTCATTCTCTTTTTCTCCTCTCCTTCTCCTCTTTTTCTCCTCTCTATCCTCTTTTTCTCTCTCCTTATCCTCTTTCATCCCTTTTATCCCTTCCTCTCTTTTCTTGCCCGTTTCATTCATTCTCTTTTTCTCCTCTCCTTCTCCTCTTTTTCTCCTCTCCCTCTCCTCTTTTTCTCTCTCCCTATCATCTTTTTCTCTCTCCCTATCCTCTTTCATCCCTTCTATCCCTCCTCTTTTCTTGCCTGTTTCATTCTTTTTTCTCTTTTTCTCTTCTCCCTAATCCTCTTTCATTCCCTCTATCCCTTCCTCTCTTTCTTGCCTGTTTCATTCATTCTCTTCTTCTCCTCTTCCTATTCTCTTTCATCCCTTCTATCCCCTCTCTTTTCTTCCCTGTTTCATTCATTCTCTCTTTCTCCTGTCCCTTCTATCCCCTCTCTTTTCTTTCTCTCTTTTTTCCCCTTTCCCTATCCTCTCTCATCTCGTTTATTCCTTCTCTTTTCTTCCCTTTTCCACATTTCATTCTCTCTCTTTTCTATTTTTTTTTACTAATCTTTTCTCTTTTCTTGTGTTCATATGTCATGCTCTTTTTCTCTTTTCTCTCTCCTCTTTTATTCCCTCTATCCCTTCTCCTTTTCTTCCTGTCTTATTTCTCTTTCTCCTCTCCCTCTTCGTTTTAATTCTTTCTATCCATCCTTTATTCTTCACTGTTTTACATTTATTCTCTTCTTTTTCTCCATTCCCTTTTTTCTTCTATCCCGTTTATTCTTTCTCTTTCTTTTCTGTGTCACATTTTATTCTATTTTTCTCCATTCCCTATGTTCTCTATCTTGTCTATTCCTTCTCTGTTTCATAATTCATTCTCTTTTTTTTTCCTCTCTCTCTCTCTCTCTCTCTCTCTCTCTCTCTCTCTCTCTCTCTCTCTCTCTCTCTCTCTCTCTCTCTCTCTCTCTCTCTCTCTCTCTCTCTCTCTCTCTCTTAGCTTTCATCCCTTCTCTCCATCCTCTTTTCTTCCCTGTTTTCATATTTCATTTTCTTTTTACCTCCCTCTCCTCTCCTTGTTCTTGTAACCCTTCTCTTAAAACTCTACCTTCCTTCCTCCCTCTCTTCCTTCCTTCCTTCCTTCCTTCCTTCCTTCTTCTTTCCTTCCTCCCTCCCTCCCTCCCTCCCTCCCTCCCTCCCTCCCTCCCTTCCTTCCTTCCTTCCTTCCTTCCTTCCTTCCTTCCTTCCTTCCTTCCTTCCTTCCTTCCTTCATTCATTCATTCCTTCCTTCTCTTACCTAACACACACATACATACCTTACCTTCCTATTATTTCTTCTCCTTCCACTATACTCCACATCTAATCACTTGCAATCCTTCCCTATCTTTCTATCTATATATAATTTTATCTATGCTTTATATATCTATCTTACGTATTCATCTATCTATCTCTTAGTTCATTTTATGTTTTTCTCTCTCTCTTTATCTATCTATCTATCGTATCTACATAATATTATCTATCTATTTATCTATCTTATCAACATAATATTATCTATCTACAATCTAACAGTAACTCTAATCAAACCATCTATAATTTTTACACTATACAGTATGCATCAATATTTTACCTATTTACATTATCTACCTACTTCCCATCTATCAATTTAATCTCGTCTTCTCTCCACCATCTATCCATCTGTTATTTATTCCTCTCTCTGTCTTCCTATCCATCATTCTATACCCTCACCTCCCACAAGAGACCATGGTATAGGATCGTGTGTGTGTGTGTGTGTGTGTGTGTGTGTACTCATCGTGTCTGTGGTGATGGTGGTCGAGCGGAATTTTGTGTGTGTGTGAGAGAGAGAGAGAGAGAGAGTGTGTGTGTGTGTGTGTGTGTGTGTGTGTGTGTGTGTGTGTGTGTGTGTGTGTGTGTGTGTGTGTGTGTGTGTTGCCGGCAGTGGTGATAATGGTAGTGATGGTGGTGATGATACTGGGAGTGAAAATGGTGATGGATGGTGATGAGAGCGATTAGTAACAATAATGATAAAAAAAATGATTACCTAACCACTACAACATCACTACCTACCTAACTAATTAACTAACTAACTAACCTGGCGTGTGAAGAGGCCGGTGGTGGTGTGGTGTTGATGGTGTTGATGATGATGATGATAGTTCAGGTTGTTGTGTTGTTGTTGATGGTTACTGGAGGGAAACATGACGAACACTTTACTGCCCCTCTGCTCCAACATCATCTCCTCCACACTGGCTTCCAACACACCGTCCAGAGACTTGAGTTGGTACGTATCCAGAAGTCCATTGTTGACAGCCCTGGTGGTGGTGGTGGTGGGGAAGAGAGAGTGGAGTTATAGTGTGTGACAGGGGTAAGTAAACACACACATGTAATAATAGTATAGTCGTGGGATATAAGTAGTTTTCTATAATAGTCGTAGGATATAAGTAGTTTTCTATAATAGTCGTGGGATATAAGTAGTTTTCTATAATAGTCGTGGGATATAAGTAGTTTTCTATAATAGTCGTGGGATATATAAGTAGTTTTCTATAATAGTCGTGGGATATAAGTAGTTTTCTATAATAGTCGTAGGATATAAATTTTCTATAATAGTCGTGGGATATAAGTTTTCTATAATAGTCGTGGGATATAAGTTTTCAATATACACATGTGGGTAACTCGTACATATTGCTGACTATAATTATACTGTCAACAAGTTCTTTATTTTGATGTTACTGTTTTAATTAGTGAGTAGCTAGCTGTTTGTAGTATATAAGAAGATGCTGCTTAACCTACTAATTGGAAAGTTTCTCAGCTCACGAACAGAGAGAAGCTATTAATACACGGTGATTAATTAGAGCACACACACACACACACACACACACACACACTTCTCAGCTCAAGAACAGAGGGAAGCTATTAATACACGGTGAATAGTAACAGCGCACACACACACACACACACACACACAAGCGTAAACGTATACAATACCTGAGGTCGCCCACATAATGAGTGTTCCATGCCATCCTTGCCCTGGACCGTGACACCATATGTACCATGTTGGTGTCCCCATAGATGGCGTCAGCTGTCTCGAAGGCTGCGTTACCTGTGGCAGAAGGAGAGTGAACAGTGTTGGGTTGGCTAAGAAGAGGTTGGTTGGTTGGTTTGATGTTCTCTGTGTGTGTGTGTGTGTGTTGTCCTATATTACCTGTCTGTGTGCATCTCTCTCTCTCTCTCTCTCTCTCTCTCTCTCTCTCTTCGTGTGAAGTATTGAAATAGGGAGAGACATAAGCCGGAGGACGGGGGTAAATTTCCTTACCAACCAACCAACCAAATTAAATTTAAGAGTGTCATGATGTGCTATGAAAGGAAAAAATGAATGCCCCTGACTCCTACCAAAAAAAATCACCTCAGTATACCTACATAATAATAGTTTCGTGGCACAGTGTGGAGGAATGAACACCCTCCCTATATTATATTCTCCAATAACAAAAACAACAAAACAAAAATCTCAGGCGGCCTTTGACCCGTAAAACTCAGTAGGTAGGAAGGTAGGAAGGTAGGGAGGGAACTTGGGTCAACACAAAAGGCTTCTCTTTCCACAAATGATGTTTTCGTACTCAGAGGAAAACAAACCCGGGATCTTTCTCAAGGGTGAAAAATAGGAGGCTGCCTTTGAGTCGACGACGGTGTAGGTGAGTGACATTTACTTACACAACTAGAGGAGGAGGAGAGGGTCGTGTAGAATATTCATGGGTGCTCTATAGGACAGCTAAAGGTGAGGTAGGAAGGTGTTATAAATTACTGGTGGAAGGTTAGAAGGTTATAGTAGTGGTGGAAGGTTAGGGTTGAATTAGGTTAAACTTGGTTAGGTTAGGTTAGGTTAAATTAGGTTAAGGTTAGGTTAGGTTAAACTTGGTTAGGTTGAATTAGGTTAAACTTGGTTTGGTTAGGTTAGGTTAGGTTAAACTTGGTTAGGTTGGATTAGGTTAAACTTGGTTAGGTTGAATTAGGTTAGGTTAGGTTAGGTTAGATTTAGTTAGGAATGGTTTGGTTATAGGTTAAATTAGGCTTATGTTAGGTAGATTAGGTTAGGCATGGTTTGGTTTGGTTAGGTTAGGCTTAGGTAAGGTAAAGGTAAGGTTAGGTTAGGTTAGGTTGGCTAAGGTTAGATTAGATTAGGAATGGTTTAGTTAGGATAGGAATGGTTTAGTTAGGTTTGGAAGGGTTTAGTTAGGTTAGATTTAGTGGTTAGGAATGGTTTAGTTAGGTTAGGAATGGTTTAGTTAGGTTAGGTTAGGATAGGTTAGATTAGATTAGGTTAGGCATGATTTGGTTTGGTTAGGTTAGGATAGGTTTAGATTAGAATAGGTTAGGTTAGCATGATTTGGTTTGGTTAGGATAGGTTAGATTAGATTAGGTTAGGCATGATTTGGTTTGGTTTGGTTAGGATAGTTTAGATTAGGTTAGGAATGGTTTAGTTAGGTTAGGTTAGGTAGGTTAGCTTAGATTAGGTTAGGCATGGTTTAGTTAGGTTAGGTTAGGATAGATTAGATTAGATTAGGTTAGGCATGATTTGGTTTGGTTAGGATAGGATAGGTTAGATTAGATTAGGTTAGGTTTGGATAGGTTAGATTAGATTAGGTTAGGCATGATTTGGTTTAGTTAGGATAGGTTAGATTAGATGAGGTTAGGTAATTAAGTTATATTATGCAGGAGGCGATGGGCAATTATTTCTCATTAGATCTGTCAGCATCCCAACCTAAGACTCTTGCCAGTGTAGATAGAAACTTGTGATTGAAATTTGGTGCTGATATGGTCGACAGATCTATAAACTGATGCTGACTACTGAATTCTGAGTCTGTGAGAGAGAGAGAGAGAGAGAGAGAGTATATGGATGTGTTTATATGCACGTGTAGGCTATAAGAGAGAGAGAGAGAGAGAGAGAGAGAGAGAGAGAGAGAGAGAGAGAGAGAGAGAGAGAGAGAGAGAGAGAGAGAGAGAGAGAGAGAGTGTATATGGATGTGTTTATATGCACGAATGTGTGTGTGTGTGTGTGTGTGTGTGTGTGTGTGTGTGTGTTATATGCACGAATGTATGTGTGTGTGTGTGTGTGTACTAACCTCTGCCCAATATAAGGATGTTCTTGCCCTGATAGAAGGTAGGGTCAGTGGGCAGGTCTTCATACCCCATCAGTAGGTCAGAGCCAGGGAAGGTGGGCACGTTGGGTACGTCAACACCTGTCGCCACAACCACGTACCTGAAAGCACGTACGTACATAGAAACTACACGTACACAATGTCAATAATATACGTACACCACTAATATAATATATACATATATACATACATACAACATATATACATACATAAAAACATACATACATACATACATACAACATACATATATAAAAACATACATAAAACATACATACATACATACATAAAAACATACATACAAACAACATACATACATAAAAACATACATACATACTTTACTTTCACACACTTATACACGTACACATAATTAAATCATTAGCCTGTACACACACGGTAAGTACAACCTACACATATCATTATCACATTCATAGTGCTCATCCTCCCATATTCACACACAGCTAATTATGAAAACAACTTTGTTACGAGGCCTTTTGTCACAAACTAGATAAAATAAATCCTTGGTGTTGTTACGAGTGTACATTGTTGCATAAATAAATATAGTAATAAATAAATAATTAAATAAATAAATAAATAAATATCGTCAGCCATAATTTATATAATATTGTAATAATTAATATGATATTAAAGTGCCATAATATTGTAGTCTACATCCTTAACAATACAAGGTTAAATGTACAAATTACATGTATGGTTAATATGTACAGTTTGAAACAAAAGTCGAGTCCATTGATCGTGTATGAGACTTGGTGGCTTCTGATTCCTCCTGACTATGCCACGAAACAAGCTCCTTCCATATAGGTGGTGTTTCGTGGTAATATTTAAAGGACTCATTTATCTACAATTTTCTGACCACATCACAGGGTCCCTTAACCATTCACCAAACAATACATAATCATAATCCCTAGCTACCTGAGTCGTCGCCTGAGATCTAATACAGCAGGCTATTTCTGGACGACAGCCCACTCAAACTATCACGAGGACACACACACACACACACACACACACACACACACACACACACACACATCTCTAACCAATGGAGGTTTTGGGTGGGCTGTCGTGTAGAAACTATCACACCACACACACACACACACACACACACACACACACATCTCTAGCCAATTGAGGTTTTAGGTGGGCTGTCGTGTAGAAACTATCACACACACACACACACACACACACACACACACACACCTCTAACCAACGAAGGCTTTGAGTGGGCTGTCGTCTGTCTAGAAACCCCCTGCTCCCAGATCTCAGGCTTCAACTCAGGTGGGCTATAGGGATTATGGATTGCGAGTGTACGTACAGTCACGATCACAAAATAAGTATTCTGGTGTGCTTGGAATACGTATAGAGAGACGACGGTAAATAAATAAATGCACAATAAGATCTCCATTGGAATTTTAGTTCATCAGTGAATTTTAGGACTGTTCAGAAGTGTATACAAAGCTACTGTGTATACTTAATTATTAGTGCT
>JAWQEG010004202.1:0-20000 GCA_033782935.1 Petrolisthes cinctipes
CTCCAAGGTGGTGGCCACGGCAGAAGTGTCTCCAGTTGTCCCTGTTCCAACACTCCCTGCTTACTTGGTCCATCCCTACTCTGTCCCTCATGTTTCTCTCCTTTACATACTCTTCCACTCTGTTCCAACACTCCCTCCTTACTTGGTCCATCCCTACTCTGTCCCTCATGTTACTCTCCTTTACATACTCTTCCACTCTGTTCCAACACTCCCTCCTTACTTGGTCCATCCCTACTCTGTCCCTCATGTTACTCTCCTTTACATACTCTTCCACTCTGTTCCAACACTCCCTCCTTACTTGGTCCATCCCTACTCTGTCCCTCATGTTACTCTCCTTAACATACTTTTCCACTCTGTTCCAACACTCCCTCCTTACTTGGTCCATCCCTACTCTGCCCCTCATGTTACTCTCCTTTACATACTCTTCCACTCTGTTCCAACACTCCCTCCTTACTTGGTCCATCCCTACTCTGTCCCTTATGTTACTCTCCTTTACATACTCTTCCACTCTGTTCCAACACTCCCTCCTTACTTGGTCCATCCCTACTCTGTCCCTCATGTTTCTCTCCTTTACATACTCTTCCACTCTGTTCCAACACTCCCTCCTTACTTGGTCCATCCCTACTCTGTCCCTCATGTTACTCTCCTTTACATACTCTTCCACTCTGTTCCAACACTCCCTCCTTACTTGGTCCATCCCTACTCTGTCCCTCATGTTACTCTCCTTTACATACTCTTCCACTCTGTTCCAACACTCCCTCCTTACTTGGTCCATCCCTACTCTGTCCCTCATGTTACTCTCCTTAACATACTTTTCCACTCTGTTCCAACACTCCCTCCTTACTTGGTCCATCCCTACCATGCCCCTCATGTTACTCTCCTTTACATACTCTTCCACTCTGTTCCAACACTCCCTCCTTACTTGGTCCATCCCTACTCTGTCCCTCATGTTACTCTCCTTTACATACTCTTCCACTCTGTTCAACACTCCCTGCTTACTTGGTCCATCCCTACTCTGTCCCTCATGTTACTCTCCTTTACATACTCTTCCACTCTGTTCCAACACTCCCTCCTTACTTGGTCCATCCCGACTCTTTCCCTCATGTTACTCTCCTTTACATACTCTTCCACTCTGTTCCAACACTCCCTCCTTACCACTAGATATTTAACAGTGGTATTAAGAAACCAAGAATGTTGTACTTATAGAATGTCAATATAATTAGAGCCACGTGAGGAAGAGCAATGAATGAAGATGTGTATGGTACAGTTGGACACATGAATTGGTGGTACAGCCCTGGTGAAAGATGGTCAATTTCTCCCAATATAAAGTTCCTTATTAGTGCCAAATAGGAGACATCAGGGGCAGAAGTCAGTATTGAGGATGGTAATAAAAACCAACTACCTCATAATAGACACTGGTTAAGTTAGATTAGGTTAGGTTAGGTTAGTTAGATTGGTAATTAGGAGGGGCAGAAGTCAGTATTGAGGATGGTAATAAAAACCAACTACCTGATAATAGACACTGGTTAGGTTAGGTTAGGTTGGTAATTAGGAGGGGCAGAAGTCAGTATTGAGGATGGTAATAAAAACCAACTACCTGATAATAGACACTGGTTAGGTTAGGTTAGGTTGGTAATTAGGAGGGGCAGAAGTCAGTATTGAGGATGGTAATAAAAACCAACTACCTCATAATAGACAATGGTTACTCAAATGGGACAAGTATATTTCACCTGAGCTGTACCATCCATTCATGTGTCCAACTGTACAGTGTGTGCTTCTATAATGACTGTAATGTGAGGAGGTTGTTACTACCCTATTGGGTGTATAGTAAACTACCAATACTAAGCATGGTTTTATTCAGAGAGTATAACAGGCAAGTATGGAGTGGATACAAACACAGAATGCTGCTGACTTCCTTAGTCTCACTTGCTAGAATGGCCTCAGAGTTGCTTGTAGGATGCTTGCTGTGTTGCTTGTAGAATATTCCTTAGTGTCACTTGCTAGAATGGCCTCAGAGTTGCTTGCAGGATGCTTGCCGTGTTGCTTGTAGAATATTAGAGTTGCTTTGAGAGTACTAGAGTTGCTCCCTACCTCACCCCCCTCTCCCTACCTCACCCCCCTCTCCCTACCTCACCCACCTCTCCTTCCCTCTCCCTACCTCACCCCCCTCTCCTTCCCTCTCCCTAACTCACCCCCCTCTCCCTACCTCACCCCCCTCTCCTTCCCTCTCCCTACCTCACCCCCCTCTCCCTACCTCACCCCCCACTCCTTACCTCACCCCCCACTCCTTCCCTCTCCCCCTCTCCCTACCTCACCCCCCTCTCCTTCCCTCTGCCTACCTCACGCACCTCTCCTTACCTCACCCCCCTCCCTCTCCTTCCCTCTCCCTACCTCACCCCCCTCTCCTTCCCTCTCCCTACCTCACCCCCCTCTCCCTACCTCATCCCCCTCTCCTTCCCTCTCCCTACCTCACCCCCCTCTCCCTACCTCACCCCCCTCTCCTTCCCTCTTCCTACCTCCCCCCCCCCTCTCCTTCCCTCTGTGTGTGTGTGTGTGTGTAGGTATTCTTTCTGTGTGTGTGTGTGTGTGTAGGTATTCTTTCTGTGTGTGTGTGTGTAGGTATTCTCTGTGTGTGTGTGTGTGTGTGTAGGTATTCTGTGTGTGTGTGTGTGTGTGTGTGTGTATGTGTGTGTAGGTATTCTTTCTGTGTGTGTGTGTGTGTGTATGTATTTTTTCTGTGTGTGTGTGTGTGTGTGTGTGTGTAGGTATTCTTTCTGTGTGTGTGTGTGTGTAGGTATTCTCTCTTTCTCTCTCTGTGTGTGTGTAGGTATTCTATGTGTGTGTGTGTGTGTAGGTATTCTTTCTGTGTGTGTGTGTGTGTAGGTATTCTCTCTCTCTCTCTCTCTGTGTGTGTGTGTAGGTATTCTTTCTGTGTGTGTGTGTGTGTAGGTATTCTCTGTGTGTGTGTGTGTGTGTGTGTGTGTAGGTATTCTTTCTGTGTGTGTGTGTGTAGGTATTCTCTCTCTCTCTCTGTGTGTGTGTGTGTGTGTGTGTGTAGGTATTCTTTCTGTGTGTATGTGTGTAGGTATTCTCTCTCTCTCTCTGTATGTGTAGGTATTCTTTCTGTGTGTGTGTGTGTGTGTAGGTATTCTCTCTCTCTCTCTCTGTGTGAGTGTGTAGATATTCTTTCTGTGTGTGTGTAGGTATTCTTTCTGTGTGTGTGTGTGTGTGTGTGTAGGTATTCTTTCTGTGTGTGTGTGTGTGTGTAGGTATTCTCTGTGTGTGTGTGTGTGTGTGGGTATTCTCTGTGTGTGTGTGTGTGTGTGTAGGTATTCTTTCTGTGTGTGTGTGTGTGTAGGTATTCTCTCTCTCTCTCTCTCTCTTTCTCTCTCTCTCTCTCTCTCTCTCTCTCTCTCTCTCTCTTTGTTTTGGGTACCCATTTGTTGAGAGTGTATAAGTGGAGACATTTTATACAGTAGTAGTAGTATAGGGAATAGGGGGACAGGCTTGGGGTTGGTAGAAAGCCTGTCCCCCTATTCCCGCTCCCCCTTAACCTGTCCCCGTACTCCTGCACCCCCCAAAACCCCCCCAAACCTGTCCCCTACTCCTGCACCCCCCCAAACCCCCCCAAGCCTGTCCCCCTATTCCGTGCCTGGTTTCTCTTCTCCCATTATTCCATTGGGATATCACGTCAGCTATAGTTACAAAACACAGGAATCTTTAACTTTAAACTAGCCCCAAAATTTAGCCACACTGATAACTTGAGTTTGGCGCCAACACTATATATAAAATTTTATTGAATTTGAATGTAATTTATTATCACACTCTCAAGGTGGTAATTCTTTTTTGTTACATTGGAGTGCCTTGATTCCTCCAAAGTATGCTAGGAAACAGGACCATATGAACAAAAATAATGGTGTTCTGTTGCTTGGTATTGTTTGGAGGATTCAGTTGCTCCAGAATTACCAACACCAAACTCCTCCCTTAGCACACACTTTACTTGAAATTTTACCTACAGGGTTACTTGTGTTTGAGCATCCCCTGATGACCTCCAACTTGATGGTACTACCAGGAGTGGTCTGTCTATATCTATCTATAGCTGTGATGTCTTGTTCCCTCCAAGGTGGTGGCCACGGCAGAAGTGTCTCCAGTTGTCCCTGTTCCAACACTCCCTGCTTACTTGGTCCATCCCTACTCTGTCCCTCATGTTTCTCTCCTTTACATACTCTTCCACTCTGTTCCAACACTCCCTCCTTACTTGGTCCATCCCTACTCTGTCCCTCATGTTTCTCTCCTTTACATACTCTTCCACTCTGTTCCAACACTCCCTCCTTACTTGGCCAAACCCTCCCTCCTCTGCCCCTCATGTTTCTCTCCTTTACATACTCTTCCACTCTGTTCTGCCATCTGACCGGAGGTCTGCCTCTCACACCAGGTCCCACAACTTCACTTCCATACACCTTCTTTACAAACTCCACTCACGTTTCACTCTCTCAACCACTCCACACTCAATGCCAATTGCCTTCTCACTCATACCACACCTCTCATACACACTCTCATTACTTTCTCCATCCCACCTAGTAAGTCCACATGCTCCTCTCAAGTAACTCATTTCCACAGCACCTATTCTAGACTGATGAGCCCTACTCCATGTCCATGTCTCCGACGCATATGTCAGTGTTGGCAGGATTATACTATTTCTCAGTCCCTTTTTCACTTCCATACTCACACTTCTACCCTTCATAATCCTCCCCAGTGATCCTATGACCTGTCTACCCTTCACTGCTCTCTCCCTAATTTCTTCTTCCATACTTCCATGTTTACACAAAACTGTAGCCAGGTACTTACCTCCTTCACTTCCTCCATCCTCTCACCCCTCAGAGTCTGTTGTGGTCTAGGTTAGGTTAGGTAAGGTCAGGCAAATTTCAAAATGCCCTTTTGAATATGCCCCCTATCTTAGAAATGGGGCATTACCAGATGAAATGCCATAGAAGAAAATAGTCTTAGATTGATCTAAATAAGTGTGTAATGAAGGTAGGAAAACCGTACAGGAATTACTGTATTTTAATATTTACCAACATTAACACCAAACCATGTCCTCCACTAATATAATTATTATATTAACCATTACCACCACTAGATATTTAACAGTGGTATTAAGAACCAAGAATGTTGTACTTATAGAATGTCAATATAATTAGAGCCACGTGAGGAAGAGCAATGAATGAAGATGTGTATGGTACAGTTGGACACATGAATGGGTGGTACAGCCCAGGTGAAAGATGGTCAATTTTTGCCAATATCAAGTTCCTTATTAGTGCCAAATAGGAGACATCATCAGGGGCAGGTTAGGTTAGGTTAGGTTGGGTTGGGTTAGGTTAGGTTAGTAATTAGGAGGGGCAGAAGTCAGTATTGAGGATGGTAATAAAAACCAACTACCTGATAATAGACACTGGTTAGGTTAGGTTAGGTTGGTAATTAGAAGGGGCAGAAGTCAGTATTGAGGATGGTAATAAAAACCAACTACCTCATAATAGACACTGGTTAGGTTAGGTTAGGTTGGTAATTAGGAGGGGCAGAAGTCAGTATTGAGGATGGTAATAAAAACCAACTACCTGATAATAGACACTGGTTAGGTTAGGTTAGGTTGGTAATTAGAAGGGGCAGAAGTCAGTATTGAGGATGGTAATAAAAACCAACTACCTCATAATAGACAATGGTTACTCAAATGGGACAAGTATATTTCACCTGAGCTGTACCATCCATTCATGTGTCCAACTGTACAGTGTGTGCTTCTATAATGACTGTAATGTGAGGAGGTTGTTACTACCCTATAGGGTGTATAGTAAACTACCAATACTAAGCATGGTTTTATTCAGAGAGTATAACAGGCAAGTATGGAGTGGATACAAACACAGAATGCTGCTGACTTCCTTAGTCTCACTTGCTAGAATGGCCTCAGAGTTGCTTGTAGGATGCTTGCCGTGTTGCTTGTAGAATATTCCTTAGTCTCATTTGCTAGAATGGCCTCAGAGTTGCTTGTAGGATGCTTGCTGTGTTGCTTGTAGAATATTCCTTAGTCTCACTTGCTAGAATGGCCTCAGAGTTGCTTGCAGGATGCTTGCCGTGTTGCTTGTAGAATATTAGAGTTGGTTTGAGAGTACTAGAGTTGCTTTGAGAGTACTAGAGTTGCTTTGAGAGTACTAGAGTTGGTTTGAGAGTACTAGAGTTGCTTTGAGAGTACTAGAGTTGCTTTGAGAGTACTAGAGTTGCTTTGAGAGTACTAGAGTTGCTTTGAGAGTACTAGAGTTGCTTTGAGAGTACAGGAGCATTGCTTGAGATGGCTTATAGTGTGTGGGTGAGGCAGTAAGACACAGTAAGGTTGAATTGTCTAGGTGGAACAGAGGCTAACACAAGTGTTCACTGTACTAGCACAAGGGTAAATAACTAGCACATCCAGGGAATGGTGTTGGCTGGCCTCTGTTTAAGGTACAATTGTTAGCCAACACCTACAGACTCACTTAATGACAGGTGAGTGTAGGGATCCATAGTTGATCATAGAGGAAGGAGACATGGAAATCAGGAAGTCTAGTGCTTGGGTTACTACTGTACCTTCCTTCACCTCTACCAACAAACAAGGGGAGAGTTAGGCCTATAATACATTACAACAAAAATATAACATTAATGCTAAAGTACAAAGATATATAATGTAAGTGGTACATAAAATACAAAGAAATATAAACATAATAATAGTAAGGCACAAAGATACAGTCTGCTTCAGGAATTTGTACACATAACATTGGTTAAATGGGATCTATATTTTACACATGCTGTAAGGATAATTCTGCTGACTGATTCAAATATTACACAAATAATATTACTAGGATATTTTTGGGTGTTAGAGAAGTAATGTATTCCATTTTGTAGTTAGGAAACTCTTGATGTGAGTCAGAGTGATGTATATAAATTCCTGAGGCCGCCTGTACACTCGTGATACGTAATCCCTGACCAGAGACGAAAGGCAGGCACCATAAACACACACCCTGCATTCGAACTCAGCCTCTATAGGTGTACTGGGTGGGGAAATGAACAATACCAGGCGATTCGAAGCTTTCTGATCCTCACACTCTGGTCAGAAATTATGTATCACGAGTGTACAGTTGGGGAATAATGTATCTGAACACTGTTGGTGGCTTCTGGCAACATCCCCAAAAGAAAAACACATCAATGAGAGAAAGTATTTATGAATTGAAGGATAACTTTTATTTCAGTGTCTGTGGTTGGTTGACGTCACCCAATATCAGTTATCGTTATGTAGTAATGAATAAATTTTATCTATTACTAACGTGTTTATCACTGACAATGTTACCAGAAGCCGTCAACTGCATCCAGATACTTTATTCCCCAACTGTACATACAAATGATATAAATGGTAAAGTCATGGTCAAAAGTACTGCAACCTGGTGAATAAAAGTGAACCATTTGATTGAATCTTATGAACCAATATTGCAAGACCAGCTTCAATAGTTTGGGGTTAGTTTTTGGAAGACATCTCACTGGAAGGTGTTGCAGGACTATTGACCATGACTGTACCAAAGTGTTGAATAGACATGTTAATATAAGAATACATACAGAATACATACAGTAGAATACATACAATACCTGGGTAATATACACACAAACACATTACATTAAATAAACATATTAATACCAACAAATATATATATATATATACTTGGTGGAATAGTTGTTGTACAGTCACAATCAAATATCCACCAACACTTTCCTTCCATCGTACAAATTAATCAGTATCATATCAAAATATAATTACATCAACTCAACCCCTTCAATTATTATTATTATGAGGTGCTGCAAAATCATACCAAGATATTTACTATGATGGAAGGAAAGTGTGGGTGGATATTATTATTATTATTATTATTATTATTATTATTATTATTATTATTATTATGAGGTGCTGCAAAACCATACACGTGTTGTTCTTTATTACCAAGATATTTACTATGATGGAAGGAAAGTGTGGGTGGATATTATTATTATTATTATTATTATTATTATTATTATGAGGTGCTGCAAAATCATACACGTGTTGTTCTTTATTACCAAGATATTTACTATGATGGAAGGAAAGTGTGGGTGGATATTTGATTATGACTGTATATAAGTGTATGTGGATAGTGTGGATTGTGTGTCACTAGAGGTTACTACACATTATTGTAGAATTATAATTGATTACTACTACTACTACTAATAATAATAAGTAACATTGTGATAATTATAAAATAATATTATTGTAAATAATAATTAAAGTGATAATATTAATACAATAACATTATTATAGAATTATAATTGAATACTACTACTACTAATAATAAGTAGCATTGTGATAATTATAAAATAATATTATTGTAAATAATGATGAAAATTATAATATTAATACAATAATATTAGTATAAGATAATAATTGATTATACTGAGAACACACTATTAAAGCAGATACAAGGACTTACATTAATAATTAAAAAGAATATGTTAAAAACAAAAAAAAATTAAAGGAGTATATTGATATTAGAGCTTTAATATTATTAGGAATATAATTGCATGTTTTAGGCCTTGATTAATAATAAAGGGAGTGTTAATAAAGTGTTAAATTATAGGCAGATATATGTCAATTTTCATGAGTACGGGTGAAGTAGATAATTTTTTGTATACATGTAAATACCAATTTGTAGCTTATTTATATCACAAAGTTTTATGGAATTTGTTTCTTTAAAGAGAGGTTGTAACATTTTTAAAACAGCAATGATTATTAATTCTTTAATTTGATAAAAAAAACAAAAAAAACAGAGATATTAGACTGTATAATTTAAGGATTTTTTTTGTTATGTAATGTTTAAAGGTGATGGTATCATTATATGTTATTCCTAAATAATGTATATTTATTAATTCTATTTATAATATTCTGGGAACAAAATAGGGAGTGAAGCATTTATGGTAGCTTATTAGTAAATAGCATATAAAATGTATGAAAGGTTTATAAGTTAGTGTTTGCTGTTTGTATCATGTCTGTACCATTTTAATTACTAATATATAAAGTGGAGTCATCAGCAAAAAGGATTGTTTCAAAGTTTTTAAATATGTAAGTAATATAATTTATATATAAGAGAAACCAGATTAGACCCCAAACACTGCCTTGTGGAACACTGTATTGAATAGGTAGAGATAAAGATAGACTATTATGGAATTTGGTGGATTGAGTTCAGCTAATACGATGCATGGTTGATCAGCTGACATTTTGCATCACAGAGATGAACTATTTCTTCCAGTTGTTGAAATCACGTCTGGAAATTGAGAAAAAGTATAAAATAAATAATGCAATCAAGTGATGTTGAATTAATTCTACTGCAACCCAGCCCAAAATGGTGGGAGGGGACTATTATATATACAAGTATACTGTATGCATATGGGATGTGAAAGAGGAAGGAGAGAGGGAGAAGTATAGCATACTGTATGTATGTACAGTAGTGGAGAGAGAGGACAGTGTGGGGGGAGGGGGGGTAAAATATTGTAGGAGGAAGGGAGACTCACCTGTAAAGACTTGCCCCCAAAGTGTTAAGGCAGATGTTGTCGAGTTGGTGTGCCTGATCGCTTGATATGGACGTTTCAGGCACCCACATTCCCCATATGTTCTTGATACCCCTTCGCCACAGGTCTTGTATCATCCTTATCCAGCCAGCCTCGTCCAGGGTTGACCTCGGGAACCAAATGGTGTATCCCCTGCAAGGAGTTCACATAGACGGTGGTTATCATCTTATAACTGTACAGGTGTAGGCTACTGTTTGGGTCCAGACAGGTGATTGACACACACTCATTCATTTATGTATTTTACTATGACTTGCGATGCCATGGTAACTAACTAACTAACTAACTAACTAACTAACTAACTAACTAACTAACTAACTAACTAACTAACTAACTAACTAACTAACTAACTAACTTACTTACTTACTTACTTACTTACTTACTTACTTACTTACTTACTTACTTACTTACTTACCCAACTAACTAACTTACCTAACCAACTAACTAACTTACCTAACCAACTAACTAACTTACCTAACCAACTAACTAACTTACCTAACCAACTAACTAACTTACCTAACCAACTAACTAACTTACCTAACCAACTAAATAACTTACCTAACCAACTAACTAACTTACCTAACCAACTAACCTAACTTACCTAACCAACTAACCTAACTTACCTAACTAACTTACCTAACCAACTAACCTAACTAACCTAACCAACTAACTAACTTACCTAACCAACTAACTAACTAACCTAACCAACTAACTAACTAACCTAACCAACTAACTAACTTACCTAACCAACTAACTAACTTACCTAACCAACTAACTAACTTACCTAACCAACTAACTAACTTACCTAACCAACTAACTAACTTACCTAACCAACTAACTAACTTACCTAACCAACTAACTAACTTACCTAACCAACTAACCTAATTTACCTAACCAACTAACCTAACTAACTAACCAACTAACTAACTTACCTAACAAACTAACTTACCTAACCAACTAACCTAACTAACTAACCAACTAACCTAACTAACTAACCAACTAACCTAACTAACTAACTAACTAACCAACTAACCTAACTAACCAACCTAACTAACCAACCTAACTAACTAACTAACTAACTAACTAACTAAATTGTTTACCCAAACCACCTGATGTAATTGTAATTACTGAGACATGACTACAAGAACACACTAAGCATCTGTATTCATTGGAAGGCTATGCTTTGTATCACTTAGTGAGAACTGAAAGAGAACATAGAGAGATTTCTATTTTTACTAATAATATGTTTAAGACAGAATTATGGATTCAGTTTTGCTTCATTAATGAGAATATTGAA
Source organism: Petrolisthes cinctipes (assembly GCA_033782935.1). Classification (NCBI taxonomy): domain Eukaryota; kingdom Metazoa; phylum Arthropoda; class Malacostraca; order Decapoda; family Porcellanidae; genus Petrolisthes; species Petrolisthes cinctipes. The sequence continues at coordinate 10,961 of JAWQEG010004202.1, forward strand.
GTTTGTACTTCTAAGCTAACATTAGGTGATTCTCAATATGTAATTTTGGTTATATATAGGCCTATAAGTAAACATATTATAGGTGTCAATGAATTCACAACTATTATAAATGACCTGTTGAATAATGATATTTTCAGACTTAACAAATCATTACTAATAGGAAACTTTAACATTAATTTGCTGGAACATTCCACTCATGTTCCTACTAATTTATTCCTTAATACCATGCAAACACTTAATTATTTCCCACACATATCAAGACCTACATGATTTCCCAATACCCCTGAGCTTGGTCAACCCTCACTACTAGATCAAATCTGGACTAATTTTACACCTCCCTTTCTATCAGTCATCCTACATAATTATATATCACACCATCTTCCTATATTTATTAATATCCTTCAGAAATCTAGACCTAATGCCAAACATAAACTTAATTTCAGATCATTCAATATTAATAATCATAAAAATCTATTTACCAATGAGTTGCACAGGATAAACTGGGAAGAACTACTTAATCTAACCCCTTTAAGATTGCAGCTCAAAAAAATGGTAAGAATTATTACTAACAGCGATTATTTAGCACATACTAGTCCACTCTTCAAAGAATTAAAAATCTTAAAGCTAGATGATATAACTAAACTGGAAATAGCTACACTCATGTATAAAAATAAGAATGAAATGCATGACCTCCACCCATCTCATATTTATAGTGCTCGTTACTACTCATTACTACAACTCTTTTCTTGATAACTGCCACCAGTACTGGATATATGATCTTTGTAATTTCTAGTTGATGTTTTGGTATGCATAGGTTACAAAGAAAGCTGTACATCTTCCAACTGGTCTATATCAAGGATTCATATTCTCGAGTGTACAATAAATTATAATGCTTACCTTTGTGAAAGGTTGATTAAGTTGGCAACCATCTCACAGGCCCAACTCACCCTTTCGTCCGTGACATCTAGCAGGTGTAACCACACCCAGATGTTGTCAATACCAGGTATGTTTGTGGTGATGGCCGCCGGCTGTACTTCTGGTGTCACCGCAACATCTGCAAGTTAATTGGCATCATATATAGACACAGTCACGGTGAAAATCATTTGCTTGTCTATGCAAGGTTATGTACATCTGCAGGAGTACAAGCCTAATTGTAGTACAGTACTGTATTTCCACCAGATACAAGTTAGTACTGAAGGTGAAAGATAAATCAATACCACACGGTTTAAAGTACAAATCTAACCTATTGTACAGTAAATATATTGTAATCAGTAAAACAATTAACAACCTAATTCATATACAGTACAGACCCAAAAAATTGTGTGAATGAAAGATGTGGCATTGTATTGTACTTCTATGAGTGGTATTGCCCGGGTGACCAAAGCCGTTCCCAGGGACTCACCCGGGGGGGAATTTGTGATGGTTTGGCCCCCATAGCTTCCTTCTTTAGTATCCCTGGGGGGGGGGGGGGGTAGTCCCATGATGTAGACTCCACCACTCCAGGACAGTATAGAGCCCTAAAGATAATCACAGGCTGCACACCTACCACACCTACAGACCACTTATACCATGAAACCAAAGGGTATTTATTGAAAGAATTTCCGTTTTGTAGCAGTGTTGCCAGATCCGGCTAGGTAACAGTATTTTGCTCTGGTCATTTCCTGTACTTTATCACGGTTATTTCCCAGTAGTTTGCCCAGGTTAGGTCCCAGTAGTTTGCCCAGGTTAGGTCCCGGTAGTCTGGTGTGGTCTAGGTTAGGTTAGGTAAGGTCAGGCTTTTGGAGAGAGAGAGAGAGAGAGAGAGAGAGAGAGAGAGAGAGAGAGAGAGAGAGAGAGAATAATACTCACAGAGGTCCTCCAGGTCTTTGAATGAAGTAGAGGTAATAAGCTCCATCAACAAGGTAGCCTGGTGGTTAGATGAGATGCTGAGTCTGATCTCTCTCAGGGAGCGTACCCGTTGTAGCCTTGACAACACATAGTCACTCAATGGACCAATGTACAAACTCAGGTCTGGACTCCTGAAGGGGATAAATTATAATTAAAATATAATTATTCAGTTCTTGGAATCCATTATTTTTTTTTTCACCTTGTGTTATTTCAAATATATACTGTACTGTACTATCTGAACTGTAATCTTTTGTTTATTGTTAATATATGGGTAGTATAGTAGTGAACTATTAAACATCAGTAATGTTTCACCCCCCAAAAAATGAAAATAAATAAATAAATTAGTCTAATTCTGTATGTGTGTTAACTTATGTAATTAACCCAAAAGATTAGAAAAAAATGAGAAAAAACCATCTAAAACACCAAATGAAATGTGTTTTATCTGTTATATCTTTTTGTGCATCCCATTCTTCCCAAATCAATCATAATAATTCTTTCTCAACTTGTTATAGTATTATGGTAATATTACACAACCACTTCAACACACCTAACCATTTGTCTTGATACTCATCAATATAATATATATATATATATATATATATATATATATATATATATATATATATATATATATATATATATATATATACTGTATATATATACTGTATATATATATATATATATATATATATATATATATATATATATATATATATACTGTATATATATACACTGTATATATATATATATATATATATATATATATATACTCTATATATATACTGTATATATATATATATATATATATATATATATATATATATATATATATATATATATATATATATATATATATATATATATATATATATATATATATATATATATATATATATATATATATATATATATATATATAAATATATATATATATATATATATATATGTACAGTCTTGGTCAAAAATAATTATTTATAGAGGGGTAACTCACCTAAGAGTTTGACAGCTTCACAATGTTTTTTTTGTTAGCTTATAGGCTTTCCATTAAATAGGTTCGGTACCATATTTCAATTTACTACAAGCAGCTACACACTAATTAAAACAATAACATTATAAATGAACGAAAAAACATTGGACAGTAAATTGTTTGATACCCATTTGTGGAGATTATTATTGACCATAACTGTAAATATAGTAACAGAAATTTGTTGAGTTTAAATGTCATCTGGAGCACTTATACCTTAACAGCACTTTTTACGGCCCCAGTAAACTACTGTTAGCAAATTGTTAAGCTTAACAGGACATTTTTAGCCTTAACAACGGTTTGCAATGTTAATAATTTTGTGTATACCGGCCCAGGGCTCTTGCAAATGAATCCTGAGCCAACATGTATATGGTATAGCTAGGGTGGATTTCATTACCATTTCAGTCACACATGGATCACAAAGAGTTCTCAGTTACATTAACATGTAGTACTTACCAGACCTTACTCAGGAGTTGGTCCACAATAGGGTGTATGTCTTCAGTAGGGTGATAATAGGTCTGCCGATGCCTTAACCCTATGCAGACATGATGGTCTAGTGATGCCAATAGACAGTTTAGAATGGCAGGGTTCCCGACAATATCGAGTATTACTTGTGTGGGTGGAAGAATATAAAGCAGCTTTTCATATGCTGCTATTCGCCCATCTTCGATTACTATAGGACCATTATCATCCCAGGCACTAACACTTGCACGAGGAAGAGGGAAATGGTCAGCTATTGCTTTCACTACTTTTTCTGAGCACTTTGTGTCTTCAATAACATCTAACCACTGGTCCCGTCTGTTTACTCCTGCCTCTTGCAGAAGATTCACCACTTCCTTCACCATGATGGAATCCCAGTCGTGAGGTATCATGCCAACCAGCATTTGTAAAAGATTCTGCATTTTAGAAAGTTGGATTTGACCTATGCCAGGTGTTGCCCTCATGATATTGATGACATTGCCTGTCTCTTTGGGTTGTTGTTGAAGTTCCTCAAGCTGCCTGGCCGAGCAGCCCCGTGTCTCTTTGGGTTTCTTGAACTTCTTTATAAGATTCTGCATTTTAGAACGTAGGATTTGACCTACACCAGGTGTTGACACCACTATATTGGTGACATTCCCTGACTCTTCGGGTTTCTCGAGCTGCTTTATACCCTGAATTATGTATAAGGCTCCATACCTCTCTTGAAAGCCTTTATGGGGTACAGAGTAGCAATCTAAGTCACACCCTCGAAATGTTTTCACAGTCCTAGTTTCCATAAAGGCTGCCATCATTTCGTCAGGTGGTAGATCCAGTGTGTCACATTTAGACCTGAGCTTGTTTACACTCTCCTCCTGTAGAGTTAGCTGGTCATGTGTAAGTGCTATAAACATCTCACAATACAATGCTGACAGCCAATTCTCAACCTTATCCAGCCGTGTACGACGGTCAAAGTGTTTGGTAAGATCATTATCAATTAATCTTTTGTCCAACTTCTCTAGAGTCAGTTCATGAATTAAAGAGTAGAGCTCTGTCTGTGTCGTGTTCCGGTTCATTTTATCTGGCCAAGAGTACATCAAAATTGCTACAATGCTGAGGTTAAGAGGAAGCCTGAAATGCTCCTTTGTCTCGACATCCAGTTGCTTAATACTCTGATTAATGTCATCTGTGGTGGGAGGTGTAAGGGTAGTACCAGGGCAAGTTTTATGAAGTTCATCAAGATAACGATGTAAGAAATCTTCCCTCTGCCCCATAGGGATACCAACTAGCTCAACCTCCACCCGATAGTATGTACTGGGAATGAGCTGCAGTCCCTCTTGCAAAGCCTCTGGGCGAGTGGTGATCATCACAGTACATTTTGGGTTTCCTTGCATTTGATGAAGAATGTCTCGAATCAGTTCTCGGGAAGATTTGTTGACCTCGTCTATCCCATCAATGATGACAAGAAGTGATGACTCCTTGACTAGTTTTGATAGAAGTTCTTTGTATTCGGGAGTTGATGGTTGAAAAAGATACTGTATGAGGTCAGTGTAAGAAGATAGATGTGAGTCCCGACACCATACCAGAACCAGCAACTTATATTCATTTAAGCCTTTAATGCTGTCGCTGCTGGTATTTGACCATTCTGTGGTCATGTATGCGACCAGGGTCGTCTTACCACTGCCTGCCAGACCCTCCACCACTAACACTTGAGGTTGGTTTGGTCGGCCTTGAGCTAGTTTTATGAGATCAAGGTGTTCCACATCTTTTTCTTTGCCCTCCAGTTTTCCTTGCATTAATTTAGGTTTCACATAAATATTTTCTATATTTAGTGACACCTTGCTGGTAGTGAGGAAGTCTAGTGGTGCAACATACTTTTTATATGTAGTATGTTGCTTCAGTTGGTCAGCCAATCTATTGATGGTGTGGTCTTGGAGATCTGAATGATAATCTCTCAGAAAGTCGTCCAGGTCTAGAGGTTCATTTGTGATCCTATTCATGACCACTTCTAACTTCTCAATTTCCTCCTTCAGCTCTGCATCACTTCTATGAAATCTTTCCTTTGCTTTAGTCAGTGTAGCAATGAGATCTTCCCGCAGTTTCTTGGTGTTCTCTTTAAATTCATTTTCCTTCATCTCGAGTGATTCATGCATGGCGTTACTTCGTGCCTTTTTGATCTGATATAAAAGATTCTCGAGTTCATCACCATCACTAAACCAAGCTGCGTCATTGAGATCGGCCATATTGATGCAGCAATGTTTTATACACATTGACGATAATGTTATGTCAAATGTATCACAATGACTGTCATTTTTCACTTTCTCTTTCTGAGTCTTGTTGAAATTTGGGTGACGTTTATTGTTCCTGTTCAGGAAGGTAATAATGTCCTCATTAGGGTCCTTCCCTGGAGTACCCCATATAAGTACTATTTGCATCACTTTTTTAGCGGCGGCTTCCAGGTTCATTATAACCTTGCACCCATACTTCATTGTACTCAGAGACATGTTGGAGATAAAACTGCAGCCACACCTGGAGAGTACATGTACACTTACTAACAAAAGTGTTGTCACCTTATTGGCTGTTAATAAGGCAGGTAATAAGTTGGTGGTAGAACCATCTAATGGGCATCACACTGCCAGCTTTGTTGACTCACACTTGGTAACACTACACTGATTCACACTGTACTAGGTATTCATTTCTGTAATATGCTCATTTTCTAAGTGTCACATCATTTTTTATATGTAACTTTCGGATATCCACACTTTCTGTGCATCCCACAGGTTCTAGAATAATTAAGAAAATGTCTGTAAATGTGAGAAAGGTAGGATAGTGTTGACACTCCAGCCAACAACACTTCACTATACGTTGTATAATGTTTGCCTCAAGGTCATACCTTAAGCATCTCCAACGGGTTCATTGTCTACACCAAAAGAAAAGGAATATGCTGTAATGTTTTCATACATATATATGTACAGTAGAAAAAAAGCACCATTTCAAGATTAATAAGACCTTTTATAATTTGTTCTTCCTTTCTTTCCTGTTTTACAATACATACTCCAGTGGTCCCATTCTGAAGGTGTCAAAGTTAAATATGTAACACTAAATTCACACTTGTTTTCTCATTTTCACTGCTTTTGTAACTGTCATAAAGACTACGGTTACAACATGTGAGCATGTAACGTATTAGCATTCCATAAAATCCTTTCAATTTACGAGTACGATATATTTAATTAACTTTGCTTAACGTGTTCGTCACAGTACACTTTCGGTACAAATTTTCCATAATTTCTCTTTGTATCAAAGAATAATATTCACTATATTTACCTAAATATATCGTCACACTGAGTTCCTTTTTAATTTATTCATCTTCCCATATAACCTACATTTTGTGCATTATCTCGAACGTTTACTGAAATATACATAAATTGTAACTGACAATAACAAAACTAGACCAGCTTTATCTAAGAGACAGAAAAAGATTTAGACAAGAGGACAATGAAACAGGATACAAGATATGTGGAACAGATACAGCAGAAAACTTAAAACATTTTCTGCTTGAGTGTACTGGTTATGTTGAGGAAAGAAGAAAAATTAGGAAATTGCAACAACCTTATATTGAATGCAAGGAAAACATCATTGGAGAACTGTTATTCGATAGTGGAAAATGTTTAGACAATATAAAAGAATATCTTTATAAGTGTTGGAAAATAAGGGAGAAGAAATTAATGGAGCTCAGTAACAACTAAACGATAGAAGAAGGGTCCATTGTAAAGGCTATCCCTCGACACCATGTCATCACATCTCCAGCGGCAGTGTGATCTCTTACCAGGATCTTACTCAGTAACAACTAAACGATAGAAGAAGGGTCCATTGTAAAGGCTATCCCTCGACACCGTCTCATCACATCTCCAGCAGCAGTGTGATCTCTCCTAGTCCAGGATCCACCCTTAACCCTACAACCTGTACACACAAACAATAATGCATCACCATCAACTTTAAGAACCTGAATAGTAGACTCAAGCAAGCCTGTACACAGACTACTGGGACACATATTAACCAAGTCTAACTATGTAGGTGTCATATGGGTCCTCTCAGCCAATCAGAACACTTGCTGGGCCAGCCTCAGGTCTCTCAGCCAATGACAGCTCGTGGTACAAACTAGAGTCAAGCTGAGATGCCAGTTAACAACAAATATGTACGCCAATATGCAATAAACAAACCCTTCTCTCTCCTCACTTAGTCATCAAAGAAAGAGAGGATATATATATATTTCAGTATTAATTCTACCATTTTATTTATGACGAGATCTATACATATTTGTGACGAGATCTATACATATTTATGATGAGATCTATACATATTTAGGAAACAATTTAAACGCTCTTCTCCCTCATTTTAAAAACAAGGAATATATATATCTGTGTGTGTGTGTGTGTGTTTAAGGGTATGGTGGTGGCAGGCAATGATCGTGGTAGTGGTAGTAGTGGTGGTGGTGGTGGCAGGTGTGACGATAGTAGTAATGATCGTGGTAGTAGTGGTGGCAGGTGTGACGATAGTAGTAATGATCGTGGTAGTGGTGGTGGTAGTGGTAGTAGTGGTGGCAGGTGTGACGATAGTAGTAATGATCGTGGTAGTAGTGGTGGCAGGTGTGACGATAGTAGTAATGATCGTGGTAGTAGTGGTGGTAGTGGTAGTAGTGGTGGCAGGTGTGACAATAGTAGTAATGATTGTGGTAGTGGTGGTGGTAGTGGTAGTAGTGGTAGTGGTGGTGGCAGGTGTGACGAACGGGTACCGCCGCCACTACCGAAGGTAGGGAGGAGGACCTGGGTGGAAGGATGAAGTCTGGAAGGACAGCAGGTAGAAGAGTGCGTAGGACAAGCGCCATCTTACGCGTCGAAGGGCTCGCACCCGCCCGCTTACCATTGCGGGGCTTGCGAACGGGCGAGCTCTCCAACGAGGCTAGGAGGAGGAAGAGGTAGACGAAGACAAAGAGGAAGGGGAGCAACGGCGAGTCCGGGTCCTCTTGGCGTGGCGGGACCTCTTAGCCGACCGCTTGTGCCCCCGCGAGCGGCCTGAGGAACCAGATTTTGGGGACGACGAAGCGGCAGGTTCCCCGCTGGGCCCTTGTACCGGTGAGGTAGGTTGGGTTACCAGCGCGACGGACTCGCTCGCTTCCTGGGGTGGAAAGCCCCGGAAAGGAGTCGGAGACCCGTCTAGGGATGGCGACGTAGCCTCTCGGGGTGCTAGAGGGTCGATCCCCTGAGACTCCGACGCTAAAGGGTCGTAGCCCTTGGGCATGAAGCAAGGTGCATGGGGAGAACAATGCAGGTGCCCGTCAGGGGACACCCTTACGGTACACCCCGTAGAGGCACACAAAGCACGAGTAGACTGCAGGAGAAAAAATTGGGGTTGACACGTGAATCCACATGTACACAGCAAAAAACACGTGAAAACAAACAATGGAAAACACACAGACTCGGGTAGCAGGAGGGCCCAACCCCCCGCCCCCGGGGAAAAACCCCAAAACCCCCACACACACAGCTGGGGAAAAAAACCCGCAGACCAAAACCCCGCGGGCCGAAAACCGGCCCCAAGCCCCAGAAGGGGGAACACAGTCAGCCTGAGGGGCAACTCCAGGCAAAAACACAGCACTGGGGAACAAAAAACCCCAAC
>JAWQEG010004202.1:40000-42500 GCA_033782935.1 Petrolisthes cinctipes
GCACAAAATACAATTATAGAATAATGTTGTTCTATAAGCAGGGCATAATAAATTTAATTGATTTCTTCTAGTATTTATATTGTGATTTTGTAATTTAAATAATTCATTATTAAAGTTACTCCTAATCAAACGAAAAATGCTGAGTATTACAAAATATTTATGCACTGAGTGAAAATTCATTAATTTTAAAGATTTAAAGATATATTCTGTAGAATCAAACTTTGCCTTGTATGTAATAACCCTTAGAACAGCCTTCTGAACCTTGGAGACATCATTAAGAAACGAGGGCCAGGTACAACCTAACACTGAGACACAATAAATGAGTTTGGAATAACATAAAGTATAATAAATTAATATCAAGGTTTCAGTTGTTAATTTATCACGAATACGATGTAAAATACCACATATTTTGGACACCTTTACACAGAGCCCACTGATATGCTGCTTCCAGTTTATGTGTTCATCAAGTACCACACCTAAAAATGTTGTTGACTGAACACGATCAACCACCACTCCATCCAGATATATAGGCGCTAGATCAATACTCAGGGATCTGTTTTGGAATACCAATAAGTGTGTCTTCTTGACATTAAGCTTTAATTTATTGACTGTAATCCACTTATTTATACTATGCAATTGAATAGTCAATTTACTGTGTAAGGATTCTAAATTTCTGTCTGTAGCTATAAAATTAGTGTCATCGGCAAAAAGTGTGAAGGTTATATTGTTACTAATGTTAGGTAGATCATTAATATAAATTAAAAACAGTATTGGACCCAAAACAGAACCCTGAGGAACACCATTTTTTATCACTTCGAAATCAGAATACTTGTTACTACAGTAAACACACTGCTGTCTATTCAATAAATAACTCCTAAATAATTTAAGTGGGGTTCCCCTGATCCCAAAATAAGGAAGTTTATCAAGCAAGATGGCATGGTTCAGCGAGTCAAAAGCCTTGGCAATGTCCAAAAATGCACCAGCTACATACAATTTTTTATCCAAATTTATGTATATATTAGAGACAACATTTAAGAGAGCAGTTTCGGTTGACCTTTTCTCCCTAAATCCATATTGGCAAGTGGACAGTAAATTATTGTTTTCCAGATAATAAACTAGTCGTGTACGTATGGCTTTTTCAAAAATTTTACTAAAACTCGGTAGAATTGAAACGAGTCTATAGTTATTCATGTCATTTTTACTACCTGATTTGTGTAATGGTATAGCTTTAGCATATTTTAATTTATCTGGAAATTTATCGCTATGAAAACTTAAGTTAATTATATAAGTTAGAGGGACTGTAATATAATCTGCAGTTAACTTCAAAAGGTTACAGGGGATATCATCATAGCCTGCAGCATTAGTTTTAAGAGAGTTTATGTATGATGTAGTTTCCGAGTTATGGCAAGGTGATAGAAACATAGAATAGTTAGGAGGATTTTGTAGGTACTGTCTGTATCCTATGTTGGTGTTACTAGTAGAGCACCCAACAATATTGAGAAAATGGTGATTAAAAGTATTTGCAGTTTCAGATTCATCCACACCGATATCAATGTCACTTGGTTGGCGATGACGACCCAGTAAAGTATTTATAGTTTTCCATGTTTTTTGGGGTTTACCCTGATTGTTAAGAACTTGATTTTTAAAATATTCATTTTTTGCTGCACGTAATGATTTTGTTAAGGTATTTCTGTAGACTCTGTATGTCTCCCTGTAAGTTATTGGCCACTTATTTGCTAATCGCTCTAAGCGATGTTTTTCTTTAACACTCTGTCTTAAGCCAGCTGTCATATAAGGACATTTTCCTGATTTATTAGTGACTTGTATGCATTTAAGAGGAAAATTCTCCTGGAATAATTTGTTAAACGTATCAAAAAACATATTATAAGCAAGGTCAGGACACTGTGAAGCAAGTACATCACTCCAGTCAACCAACGAGACACCCTCAGCGAACCGCACCTCATTAACATTATTAAAAATTCTTTTATTTACAAATTTTGAGGAAGGCTTGTTTGAAGTTATACAGTGAAATTGAGATAGTATGGGGAAATGGTCAGAGATATCAGTGTAGATTATTGTGTTACTGTGGTTCATTTCTGCTTGATTTGACCAAATATGATCAATGAGTGAGGCTGTATCCCGTATGGCTCTGGTTGGTTTCGTGGTTGCCGGTAACAGAGAAAACCTATACATCAGCATTATAAATTCATTGACATGTGCATCATCTTGGTTCAATAAATTTATATTCCAGTCACCAAACAGGTATACAGCCTTGAAAGTATTATTATTAATAAATTCAAGGATTTCTTTAAGTTTATGAAAAAAATTATTTATATTACTATTTGGGGGCCTGTAAACTGATGCAAGAAAAATATTATCCCTCCCCCTGCGCAGACCAACACAAACACCTTCAAAATAAGGTTCACACACTGTCATTTCCTTAAGAATAGCAGAGTTGTATCTATCTGAGACATACATGACGACACCCCCTCCATGCCGG
>JAWQEG010004202.1:50000-52500 GCA_033782935.1 Petrolisthes cinctipes
AGGGGAATAAGTGTACCTACTTTCACCCTCCTATTTGCTACGGTTCAGACAGAAAACGTGAGTGTCTCAAACTAGAATGTAAAAGACTTCATTTGAAGGGGACTCGCCGTTACCCATCCACGGAACAAAAACAACAACAACAGCAACAACAACAATTCAAACAAGCGACTCTAGCAGACCGTCCAACGACTGCCAGCCTGTTTACTCATCCACCGATCTACACAACGAGGGAGGAAGCAACCCCCCAGCCACCCCAGGCCCAAGGCCAACAAACTGATACGGTATCTTTTTTAGTGCAACAGATACAACAAATGCAGCAGGTACAGCAACAAATAATGCATGCACTAAAGCTAGTACCATGGCAGGGGGGTTTCCCCCCAACACAAGGGCTCCAACAACAATACCCACAACATCTGGGCCCTACTCAAACCTCCTACATAAAGTAATCATGCTCAATATCGAGGGTATTTTACCATACAAATTTAAAGCAAAAATACAGCTGCTTTCTGAACTAGCACAAGAAGAAAGGGTCCTCATAATAGCATTAACCGAGTCACATCTCTCAGACAATATAAAGGAAGCTGAAATAAAAATAGAGAATTATACACCGTTTAGAACTGACAGATCTGACCAAAGAAAAAAAGGTGGCGTTATCACGTACATACACAACAAGTTAGCAACTTCCACTGAAACTTTATTTTCCGAGTCTAACTCATATAATGAGGCTCAAGTACTATACATAAAAGATGTAAATATGATCTTCATGAATATTTATCGACCTCCAGCATGTCCATCTACTAAATTCCTTGAACCACTCAACAAAATTCAAACTATACTACAGAATTTCCCACCACCCATGCCTACCATCATGCTTACAGGAGACCTAAATTTCCCTCTCATTAACTGGGAATCAGAGAGGGTCTATGGAGGAGCAGCAGACATGCGAGCTCAAGCGGAAGCTTTGTTAAACCTTGCCTCAGATTTCTGCTTGAATCAACATATTAATACCCCTACAAGAGGTAAAAATATACTGGACATTGTTATGACCAATGACGACCAACTCATCCACGACTATAGTGTAGAAAAAACAAATTTATCAGACCACAATATTGTTAATATAGCAACAAATATAACCAGAGATGAACACCAAAACAAGGCCAGCCCAACACCGCAAATAGCGCTCAATTTCAACCAACTTAACTTTTTCAATGAGTCTGTGTCGTGGGTAAACCTAAAAAGTGACCTTAGTGAAGTGGACTGGTGTCCACTCATGCAGGATTCTGATCCTGAGTCCCAGTACAACCAAATATTATCAACATGTCTGCAGATCTCAAGGAAACACGTGCCCACAAGACGCGCAGTAAACAAACAATGTATACCACGAGATCGCAAGATATTAATGCGGAAGCGAACCAAGCTACGTAAAAGAATGAAACACACTACCGACATATCAATTAAACACAAGATTGAACATACCATTGCCTCCATTGAAGGAAAACTTAAAATTTCAGTTGAAACAGAGGCTGAAAGAAGAGAATCACAAGCTGTGTCACGCATAAAAACAAACCCCAAATATTTTTATAAATACGCGGGGACGAAATCCAAGGTGAAAGCTGGTGTTGGGCCTCTGAAAGATGTGCAGGGTCACCTCACCAAGGAACCAGAGGAGATTGCAGAGATACTAAGGCTGCAGTACGAGGAAGTGTTTAGTACCCCATATGATGAAAAGATTATCCTCTCACCCAGAGACTTTTTTGCCCAAGACACTGAATCTACACCGAGTTTGACAGATGTTAACTTTACTGAAAGTAACATACAAGAAGCAATAAAGGAAATTGGAAACAACACAGCAGCCGGCTCAGACCAATTCCCGGCACTGCTCCTTAAAAAGTGTGGCAAGGACCTGAGCATTCCCTTGAACATGCTATACAGAAATTCTCTGGACTCAGGACTCATCCCAAGACAACTAAAAAGTGCAAAGATAACACCAGTATACAAAGGGGCTTCGAGATCAGAGGCAAAAAATTACAGACCCATTGCACTGACCTCACACATCATAAAGGTTCTCGAGAAGATATTAGTGAAACATATTTCATCACACCTCGAGGATAACAATAAATTAAACCAAGACCAATATGGCTTCCGAGCAGGCCGCTCATGCCTTGCGCAACTACTTGCCCACCATGAAAAGGTCCTAACAGCACTAGAACATAATAGAAACATAGATGTCATATATTTAGACTTTGCTAAAGCATATGACAAAGTGGATCACGGAATCCTCCTCCACAAGGTGAAAGACATGGGCATATCAGGGAAAATTGGGGTTTGGCTACACAGCTTCCTTACCGACCGGGAACAGTCAGTGTCTGTTGGTGGTATTGTTGCCCAGACATCCGTTGTCACCAGTGGAGTACCACAAGGATCAGTCCTTGGACCCCTACTTTTCCTCATACATATATCAGACATCAATGAACACGTCAAACATTCGTCTGTTGCGTCC
>JAWQEG010004202.1:60000-65000 GCA_033782935.1 Petrolisthes cinctipes
TGTGTGAGTTTGTGTGTGTGTGTGTGTGTGTGTGTGATTTTCTGCATGTGTGTGTGTGTGATTTTGTGCATGTGTGTGTGTGTGTGTGTGTGATTTTGTGCATGTGTGTGTGTGTGTGTGTGTGTGTGTGTGTGTGTGTGTGATTTTGTGCATGTGTGTGTGTGTGTGATTTTGTGCATGTGTGTGTGTCATGGCGCTGTAGTGCAGAGACGCAGGCGAGAGAGCTCCTCCAATTTTGACAAAGTTATTGGTCATCCAGCAAATTCTGTGACTTGCCATATAGCCTATAGTTGACATGAAGCGTCAGTGCATCCAATGAACTGTAATTCGAGGCTAATGGAGGCTAATGGTGGCTAGGAAACAAGAAATAAGAGTGGTATTGTGGTCGGTGTGAGCGGAGTCAAGTTCAAAGTGTAAACAAACAAGATGGCCAAGCCGCTGCCAGAGCTAAGGAGACTACAGCGCAACCAGCTGACTAGGCTAACAAAGGATGAGTTGATTGACAGTATTCTATCAACACCAGAAGAAAATCAAGAATCCGCAAATGAGCTGATGGAAAAAGTCATGCTGTTAGTCAATGAAGTCAACGAGCTGAAAAAAGTAATTACTTCACCAGAGAGTGTTGTAAATAAGAAGATTACCGCCTTGCAAGATCAAGTAGATAGGCAAGCGAATATAATAGCGAGCCAGCAACGATTCCTGGAAATTATAGATAGAAAGGAAAGGGAGAATAATATAGTCATCACTGCAGTCCCTGATGAGAATGAGAGTTTGGATGGGGCGACGACGGATGAGGACAAGCTGAGGAAGATATGGAGTAAGGTGGGAGTGACGGTAGAGGGCGTGGTGCACCGAAGGCTTGGGAAACCTGACGGCGGCGGCAGGAAGAGGCCCATACTGATTACTATCCCCAATAAGGAGCTGAGAGCCAAAGTGTTAGAGAAGGCCAAAAACCTGAAAGAGGCACCCAAGACGTATGAGAGGATATTTATCAAGAAAGACATTCACCCCAGCGTACGCCAGGAGTGGAGGCGACTACGAGAGGCAGAGAAAGCAGAGAAGGAGAGGCCCGAAAATGCAGGATGCGTCGTACGACTGGACAACAGGGAGAGAAAACTCTACCGAGACGGAACGGTGATCGACAGCTGGAAGCAACAGTATTTTTAGGTAAACCTCAGGATACTAGAAATATTAGTATTATATCTTGGAATATAAATGGAGTCAAAACTAAATTAGAAAAGAAAGGTGTAGACAATTTGTTACGTAAATATGATGTAGTGGCCTTATACGAAGTCAAGACGTGTTTACCAGTATTTTTCCCGGGTTATGTGACATTTACCAGTGTAAGAAAAGAGACAGCACATAGAGGCGGGACTGTTGTGTTAGTGAAGAATTATGTGGTGAACATGATAGAGGCTGTGGATAATAAGATTAATGATCAAATATGGATTAAGTTTCGTGGTACCAATAATACGGAGTTTGGGTTTTGTTATATTCCTCCTGTGGATTCTCAGTATTATTCCCATATGTCATTTGCATCTATTCAGTAGAAGATAAAAAGTGATTCAGGCAAATCTTACATTATAATTGGTGACATGAATACTAGATATGGGACATACTCGCGCGAATTACCAAGGTTAATTGAGTTACCAGATAGTGAGTTGTATTCCTATCCTTCTTTGCCGGATGAGGTAAGACTTCCTAATGATAATGCATACATTATGTCAACAATTTGTATGGATGCAAAATTGATGTTGATTAATAATCTAAAGATGCCGAATAACCACTTTAAGAGTAAGCTGACCTATCGTAAAGGGCGTGTGTGGATCTCCGAGGTGGATACGTGTGTGGCTAGCTCCTCAGTGTTGGGCGGGGTGAGTCAGTTTTCCGTTGTGCATGATGACTCGCTTCCCTCAGATCATGCCCCAGTCACTATTACATTTCAGTTAAAAGGAATAGATACAGAAGATCTACTCTCACGCGCCCAACGCCTTGGGGATCACGCTGTGTTGTATGGCTATAAATGTCAAAATTGTAACGTGAAAAAGCCAATAAGTAGTAGTAATATTAACATAGATTTGTTCCAAGACAATCTTGTACATTACGAAATTCCTAATGATGGGAATAGTGTTGATGAGCTTGCTGAGGGTGTAGCAGAATCATTGTATCTCTGTGCAGGTATGAGTCAGAGTCGGCCGGTAGTACAGCAAACGTACGATAATGTAGAGAGGTGGGAAAGGTTAATAAAAGAGAAGGATGACACAAAGATATGGAGAGCCATAGATTGGCGGGGAGAGTATGGGAATAAAGATAAGAAGGATGAATGTCCAACTAATGACGAGTTTAAACATTATTTTGAGAGTTCCCTAAATCCCCCTAACGGTGTAGGGTTCCCCAACGTTGACCAGGACAACAGTGTTTTTGTCCCTGTGTTGGATGATGCAATTTCACCTATGGAGATTGAGCAACAAATTAAAGAACTTAAACCTGATAAAGCTTGTGGACCAGACGGTGTGTCACCAGGGTTGTTTAAGATGTTGTCTGGGCCTTGGATTGTCACTCTTATGACTCTGTTTTACTCTATTTTTTGTTCGGGTGTTTATCCTCAATCATGGACCAAAGCAAAACTATTCACCATTTTTAAAAAGGGTGATAGACTAGATGTTACTAATTACCGAGGTATTAATGTAATAAACAGCATTGCTAAGGTATATGATATGGTCTTATGCTCCCGTTTGAAACAGTGGTTTATCCCTTATCGGGAACAGGCAGGAGCCCAGCCTAAAAGGGGATGCTTGGAGCATATTGTAACATTACGTTTATTGTGTGATATGGCCAAAAGGAAAAGAATGAAATTGTTTGTAACATTCATTGACTTTTCTAAGGCTTACGACTTCGTGCCAAGGAGTACTTTATTTCGTATACTAAAACGGTTAGGATGTGGATTTTTTATGCTGGGTGCATTAATGGCAATGTATAGAGTAACAGATAGTGTAATTGGAGTGGCTGTAATAACGATAACCCTTGGTGTGAGACAGGGATCGCCCACGTCGTGTCTACTGTTTGTTATTTTTGTGAACGACATGATTAAAATGATTAAACAGGGATGTGATTTGGACGGATTCCTGATGTGGTTACATGTGCTTGTAATGATGGATGACACTGTATTGTTAGCGACGAACAGGCAGAATATGATACAAAAACTGTCTATAGTAAAAGCGTATTGCTTTGAATATGGGATGAAAATGAACCAGTCGAAGACTAAATTTTTCGTCATTAGAGGCAGCAGGGAAGACTCTGAACCTCTGATAGTTGATGACTTGATTGTAAGCCCTTGTGATACTTATGTTTATTTAGGATCACCTTTTACTAGTGACGGGTGTACTTCATCTGCTGTTCGAGCCCATGCTAAGGCAAAAATGTGTCATGTCCTTAAATATGTATCATTTGTGACCAAAAACAATGATGTTCCTTATATCATTAAGAAGCGAATTTTTGATGCATGTCTCATGTCTGCATTGCTGTATGGCTGTGAGTCGTGGTTGTGCTCGGATCTTAAGCCAATAATTAAGTTGTACAACTGGTGTCTGAAACAGTTGCTTGGAGTTAGACGGACTACCTGTAATGATGTGTGTTATATGGAATCAGGGTACCCTCCTTTACAGGACCTGGTTACAGTTAAGCAACATAGATTTTTTCGTAAGATGTGGCAGGAGAGATCCGAGCTCAGGGACGACCCGCTTGCTTTTGCTATTAAAACTGTGACTGAGTCAAATACAGTAACGGCTAGATTGGTGAGAGGTTTTATATCAAGTGAGATTAATGATTTGAGCAGAGCAATGCAGGAGGTTGAAGCTGGAATAAGAGCTAGTACATCATCTAAGCGACAGACATACTTACAATTGAATCCATCCTGTGATGTGCACAATGTGTATAAAGATAGGCATAACATCAATGAATGTCATAGGATATCATTTACTCGTTTTCGAGTGAGTGGACACTCGTTGGCAATTGAAACAGGGCGATGGAATAGGAGGGGTCGGGGCAGGCTTCCCCGTGAGGAACGACTGTGTGTGTGTGGGGAAGTACAAGATGAGAAACATGTTGTACAAAGTTGCCCTCTCACCAATCACCTTAGACAGAAATACCATTATAGCACACTAGATCAATTATTATCTTTGTACATTGAAAACAATGATGTCATGTGTAGGATTATTCATGAAATTTTGAATACGTACTCTTAGAACATAAATTATACCTGTAAACTACAGTTGCCAGAAATATGATTAAAATTTCGAAATATTTTTGTTCAAGTTATTGGAAATAAAAGAATGGTGTCTTTTGGACTACAGATAATTGTTTTGATACGTTAAGATTAAGGAATAAATGTATATACTTTCCGTTATTATATGTAAAAAAGAAAAAAAAAATTGTATCCTGTGGTCAATAAAGTATCTATCTATCTATCTATCTCTATCTATCTGTGTGTGTGTGAGTGTGTGTGTGTGTGTGTGTGGGTGTGTGTGTGTGTGTGATTTTCTGTATGTGTGTGTGTGTGATTTTGTGCATGTGTGTGTGTGTGATGTGTGTGTGTGAGTGTGTGTGAGTGTGTGTGTGTGTGTGATTTTCTGGATGTGTGTGTGTGTGTGTGTTTGGCTGTGATTTTGTGCATGTGTGTGTGTGTGGCTGTGATTTTGTGCATGTGTGTGTGTGTGTGTGTGTGTTTGTGTGTGTGTGTGTGTGTGTGTGTGTGTGTGTGTGTGTGTGTGTGGCTGTGATTTTGTGGATCTGTGTGTGTGTGTGTTAGGCTGTGATTTTGTAAATGTGTGTGTGGTGTGTGTGTGTGTGTGTGTGTGGTCGCTGTCCTGTATGTGTGTGTGTGTGATTTTGTGCATGTGTCTGTGTGTGTGTGTGTGTGTGATTTTGTGCATGTGTGTGTGTGTGTGTGTTTGTGTGTGTGTGAGTGTGATTTTGTACATGTGTGTGTGTGTGTGTGTGTG
>JAWQEG010004202.1:72500-80000 GCA_033782935.1 Petrolisthes cinctipes
TGGGTTTTGTTATATTCCTCCTGTGGATTCTCAGTATTATTCCCATATGTCATTTGCATCTATTCAGGAGAAGATAAAAAGTGATTCAGGCAAATCTTACATTATAATTGGTGACATGAATACTAGATATGGGACATACTCGTGCGAATTACCAAGGTTAATTGAGTTACCAGATAGTGAGTTGTATTCCTATCCTTCTTTGCCGGATGAGGTAAGACTTCCTAATGATAATGCATACATTATGTCAACAATTTGTATGGATGCAAAATTGATGTTGATTAATAATCTAAAGATGCCGAATAACCACTTTAAGAGTAAGCTGACCTATCGTAAAGGGCGTGTGTGGATCTCCGAGGTGGATACGTGTGTGGCTAGCTCCTCAGTGTTGGGCGGGGTGAGTCAGTTTTCCGTTGTGCATGATGACTCGCTTCCCTCAGATCATGCCCCAGTCACTATTACATTTCAGTTAAAAGGAATAGATACAGAAGATCTACTCTCACGCGCCCAACGCCTTGGGGATCACGCTGTGTTGTATGGCTATAAATGTCAAAATTGTAACGTGAAAAAGCCAATAAGTAGTAGTAATATTAACATAGATTTGTTCCAAGACAATCTTGTACATTACGAAATTCCTAATGATGGGAATAGTGTTGATGAGCTTGCTGAGGGTGTAGCAGAATCATTGTATCTCTGTGCAGGTATGAGTCAGAGTCGGCCGGTAGTACAGCAAACGTACGATAATGTAGAGAGGTGGGAAAGGTTAATAAAAGAGAAGGATGACACAAAGATATGGAGAGCCATAGATTGGCGGGGAGAGTATGGGAATAAAGATAAGAAGGATGAATGTCCAACTAATGACGAGTTTAAACATTATTTTGAGAGTTCCCTAAATCCCCCTAACGGTGTAGGGTTCCCCAACGTTGACCAGGACAACAGTGTTTTTGTCCCTGTGTTGGATGATGCAATTTCACCTATGGAGATTGAGCAACAAATTAAAGAACTTAAACCTGATAAAGCTTGTGGACCAGACGGTGTGTCACCAGGGTTGTTTAAGATGTTGTCTGGGCCTTGGATTGTCACTCTTATGACTCTGTTTTACTCTATTTTTTGTTCGGGTGTTTATCCTCAATCATGGACCAAAGCAAAACTATTCACCATTTTTAAAAAGGGTGATAGACTAGATGTTACTAATTACCGAGGTATTAATGTAATAAACAGCATTGCTAAGGTATATGATATGGTCTTATGCTCCCGTTTGAAACAGTGGTTTATCCCTTATCGGGAACAGGCAGGAGCCCAGCCTAAAAGGGGATGCTTGGAGCATATTGTAACATTACGTTTATTGTGTGATATGGCCAAAAGGAAAAGAATGAAATTGTTTGTAACATTCATTGACTTTTCTAAGGCTTACGACTTCGTGCCAAGGAGTACTTTATTTCGTATACTAAAACGGTTAGGATGTGGATTTTTTATGCTGGGTGCATTAATGGCAATGTATAGAGTAACAGATAGTGTAATTGGAGTGGCTGTAATAACGATAACCCTTGGTGTGAGACAGGGATCGCCCACGTCGTGTCTACTGTTTGTTATTTTTGTGAACGACATGATTAAAATGATTAAACAGGGATGTGATTTGGACGGATTCCTGATGTGGTTACATGTGCTTGTAATGATGGATGACACTGTATTGTTAGCGACGAACAGGCAGAATATGATACAAAAACTGTCTATAGTAAAAGCGTATTGCTTTGAATATGGGATGAAAATGAACCAGTCGAAGACTAAATTTTTCGTCATTAGAGGCAGCAGGGAAGACTCTGAACCTCTGATAGTTGATGACTTGATTGTAAGCCCTTGTGATACTTATGTTTATTTAGGATCACCTTTTACTAGTGACGGGTGTACTTCATCTGCTGTTCGAGCCCATGCTAAGGCAAAAATGTGTCATGTCCTTAAATATGTATCATTTGTGACCAAAAACAATGATGTTCCTTATATCATTAAGAAGCGAATTTTTGATGCATGTCTCATGTCTGCATTGCTGTATGGCTGTGAGTCGTGGTTGTGCTCGGATCTTAAGCCAATAATTAAGTTGTACAACTGGTGTCTGAAACAGTTGCTTGGAGTTAGACGGACTACCTGTAATGATGTGTGTTATATGGAATCAGGGTACCCTCCTTTACAGGACCTGGTTACAGTTAAGCAACATAGATTTTTTCGTAAGATGTGGCAGGAGAGATCCGAGCTCAGGGACGACCCGCTTGCTTTTGCTATTAAAACTGTGACTGAGTCAAATACAGTAACGGCTAGATTGGTGAGAGGTTTTATATCAAGTGAGATTAATGATTTGAGCAGAGCAATGCAGGAGGTTGAAGCTGGAATAAGAGCTAGTACATCATCTAAGCGACAGACATACTTACAATTGAATCCATCCTGTGATGTGCACAATGTGTATAAAGATAGGCATAACATCAATGAATGTCATAGGATATCATTTACTCGTTTTCGAGTGAGTGGACACTCGTTGGCAATTGAAACAGGGCGATGGAATAGGAGGGGTCGGGGCAGGCTTCCCCGTGAGGAACGACTGTGTGTGTGTGGGGAAGTACAAGATGAGAAACATGTTGTACAAAGTTGCCCTCTCACCAATCACCTTAGACAGAAATACCATTATAGCACACTAGATCAATTATTGTCTTTGTACATTGAAAACAATGATGTCATGTGTAGGATTATTCATGAAATTTTGAATACGTACTCTTAGAACATAAATTATACCTGTAAACTACAGTTGCCAGAAATATGATTAAAATTTCGAAATATTTTTGTTCAAGTTATTGGAAATAAAAGAATGGTGTCTTTTGGACTACAGATAATTGTTTTGATACGTTAAGATTAAGGAATAAATGTATATACTTTCCGTTATTATATGTAAAAAAGAAAAAAAAAAATTGTATCCTGTGGTCAATAAAGTATCTATCTATCTATCTATCTCTATCTATCTGTGTGTGTGTGAGTGTGTGTGTGTGTGTGTGTGTGTGTGTGTGTGTGTGTGTGTGATTTTCTGCGTGTGTGTGTGTGTGATTTTGTGCATGTGTGTGTGTGTGTGTGTGTGTGTGTGAGTGTGTGTGTGTGTGTGTGTGTGTGTGTGATTTTCTGGATGTGTGTGTGTGTGTGTGTTTGGCTGTGATTTTGTGCATGTGTGTGTGTGTGGCTGTGATTTTGTGCATGTGTGTGTGTGTGTGTGTGTGTGTTTGTGTGTGTGTGTGTGTGTGTGTGTGTGTGTTTGTGTGTGTGTGTGTGTGTGTGTGTGTGTGTTTGTGTGTGTGTGTGTGTGTGTGTGTGTGTGTGTGTGGCTGTGATTTTGTGGATCTGTGTGTGTGTGTGTTAGGCTGTGATTTTGTAAATGTGTGTGTGGTGTGTGTGTGTGTGTGTGTGGTCGCTGTCCTGTATGTGTGTGTGTGTGATTTTGTGCATGTGTCTGTGTGTGTTCCAATCCAGTGGCCGGTACAGACGTGTCTATCGTGCTCCACTACTTTCGTCAGTATCTCGGGAAGTAAATAAGCTACATTAATACTGCTTTACCACGATATTCGTCAATGTTCTGTGCCGTCTGTGTCCAAGTCTGAAAGAAAATTGGGCAAGCCATTTTCGAATTACTTTGTTTTTACGTGGGTAACTGGCTGTGGCGACCGGTTTTATCCTTCCCTGCTTCAGTGAACTTACCGTGAACTCAAAACTTTGAACTCGTGTTTGACAAAGAGAAGGTTGAATTATAGATGAAGGGAGATGCTATAAAAGTGTGTGTGTGTGTGTGTGTGCTTCTACCAGTGCTTCTACCAGTGCTTCGTGCACCAGTGTGCTATTGACCTTTGGGTCACGTGACCACGAGTCGGTGACACAGCTGAGGTCACGGGTCATTAATCTATACCACTGCTTGTCACGTTTATTGTGCGTGTTTATATGAATTCGGCGACAGTGAAATCCTCACCATGGCAGTATTTAAAAAGACACCTCTAGCTACGGCTCAAATTGACAAGGTTTATTATTGTATAGAATGTAATGAGCCGGAAAGGGAAAATGAAAAATGCAAATGGTTAACATGTGTGAAATGCAAAAAACGAGGTCATACTGTGTGTGTTAGAATGAGTGGTTTGAAAGCTAAACCTGAGGATATTAACTGGCTTTGTGACATCTGTGCTGATATCATTAGGAGAGGTGTGAAGGAAAGTACATGTGAGCAAGATGAAATTCAGGCCCTTAAATTAGAGGTACATGAAATAAAGCAGATGTTACAAAAAATGATGCCGAATAACTTTGAGGCCGGAGTTAAAGCTAGTGTTGTTGACGCGGTAAAGACTGTCGTCTCAGCAAGTGCTGACGAGGTATCATGGGTTGATGTTGTCTCTAGGGGCATGAAGAAGAAAGTCAAGCAACAACAGAAGAATCTCTTGATTATAAAATCTGATAATGGGAATGCAACTGATAAGAAAGATGAAGTAGGCCAAGCTTTGGATGATATACAAATTGTTGATTCTAAATTCACTAACAAAGGACACATAGTAGTTAATTTTGACACTGAGAATGAAAGGAAAAAGGCTGAGGATAAACTTCAAGGGGTGACGGATCTGCATTTATCTCATGGAAAAAAGCTACAACCCAAAATCACAGTTTGTAATGTAGGGGTAGAAGAAACCAGTGAGACCTTGGTTGATCACATTATTGATAGGAATGAGTACTTAAAGTCAGTTGATGGGGTATCTGACAAAATGAGTGTCATTTTCACTAAACCAGCTGCTGGTGGTACGACTCATTACATCTTGAAGTGTGACCCTCAAATACGTGATCTTATACATAGAAATGGGGATAAGCTTAATTTGAAATGGGGAAGACATAACGTATATGACAGATATCATGCGTTGATGTGCGTGTATTGCCTAAGATTTGGTCACAAGAAGGACAAGTGTTTCTCCAAAATAAATAATGAGCCTCCGAAGTGTTACAAGTGTGCTGGCGGACATGAGGGCTATACGTGTCAAGTCACAGAGAGGTCGTGTTCGCATTGTCATGATGCGAAACGACAGAGTAATCATAGTGTGAGCAGTATTGACTGTCCGATTTTTGCTGCTGAACTTGCGAGGATCAAAGATATTACTGACCATGGCTACTAGTGTTATTGGGGTAAATTGTGGACTTCTGAATGTACAATCTGTTAGAAACAAAACGTTGGAAATTCGTGATACTATTAATGAGAAAAAATTGGATTTATATGCTGTCACTGAGACTTGGCTTTCGAACTATGACAGTGCTGTGATTGAAGAAATGACCCCGGTGACACATTCATTCATAAATAATCCTAGGAATGAAGGTCGAGGAGGAGGGGTGGGTTTGTTTATTACAAATTCAATAAGTAAGGTAGTAAAGTGCAGTTCGAATGTATATGAAACCTTCGAACATCTAAAAATTAACTGTGAAATAGGTGGAAATAGAATGACGATCGTAACGGTTTATAGACCGCCTAGTACTAATTCTGGTACTTTCATTAATGAATTTAGACTATTTCTTGAAACTATTGATATGGTGAGCGCAAACATTATTATTTTAGGTGATTTTAACCTGTGGCTTGATGACTTAGAAGCTCGTTATGTCTCTCATTTTGTTGACACCATAGCATCATTTAACCTAGTGAATAATGTAGATAAACCGACATCTGCTGGTGGGCATTTAATTGACCTGGTATTAACTAATGAATCCAGTGATCTTGTTCGTAATATTAACGTGGAGGACTTATGTTCCCTCTCTCCGGTACATAAACTTGTAACATTTGAACTGGCCCTTGCTTTAAATAGGAAACAAAAGAAGAACATTTGCTTGCGATCTAGGAGATATTTAAACAGCGACACATTAATATCGTCTATATATGATAAAATGGCAAGAAAATCTGATGATTTGTGCAACCATCAATTACTATATAAAGACTGTCCTGAATGTATATATGACTTGTATAACATAATAACTAGAAAAGAATATGATAGTATGTGTCCAATAATCACGAAGGAAATAATAGTAAAAGATGACTCTCCATGGTTTAATGATGAAATAATGAAAGCTAAAAAAGAAAAGAAAAAGAAGGAAAGGTTATGGCGTAGAAATCAGACTGAGCAACGGAAACAGGAATACAATCAAGCGCGTAACTATGAGAAAAGACTTATTACTAAGAGAAAACGTGATTATTATAGAGACAAATCTTTACAAGCGGGCAGAGATATTAGTAAACTTTATAACGTATTAGACAATTTAACAGGCAATAGGAAAAAGTGTAAATTACCCGAGGGTTACTCCAACGCTGATCTAGCGGGTGAATTTTTGGACTTTTTTGACAATAAAATTAACAGAATTATCTCTACCTTTAATGGTGAAACAGTTGTTGGTCGGGCAGGAAATGATCAAATGCCTAGTACGCATTTACATACATTTGAAGTCGTTAGTGAGGAGGTAGTTGGTGATGTTATTAAGAAGGCAAAGTTTACACATTGTGCTAATGATCCTATGCCCATGAGCTTGATCGCTGATAGTGAAAATTTTGGAAAGTTGGTGTCTATCACTACTAACATGGTAAACTTGAGTGTGTCTAATCATGTGTTTCCAATGTCAGAAAAGAGGGCTATTGTCAAGCCAGTGTTGAAGGGTAACTTGGACCCCCAAAGCCTAAGCTCCTTTCGTCCTGTCTCAAACTTGACATTTCAATCTAAAGTACTGGAAAGTATTATCCTAGCACAATTAAATAGCCACCTGAATATTGTAGGAGCAATTCCGGATAATCAGTCTGCATACCGCTGTCTGTATTCCACTGAAACAGCACTGTGTATGGTGGTGAGTGATATGCGTAGACTCTTGGATGGGGGAGAGTGTGGACTACTAATCCTATTGGACCCGAGTGCTGCTTTCGACACAGTGGTACATAGCATTTTACTCGGTGAATGTGCGAATATTGGTATAGAAGGCGCTGCTCTCTCTTATCTTGAGAGCTATCTTGGGGGTAGGACCTACTGTGTGCAGATAGGAGACGAGTTCTCTGACTCGAGATCTTTGACCAGAGGAGTACCTCAGGGTAGTGTATTGGGGCCAATACTCTTTTGTGTATATACGAGAGGCCTGTCTGGTGTTTTGGAGAGACATGGAGTAAAATTTAAACTATTTGCTGATGATACCCAGTTTTATATGTCTCTAACTAATATACGTTGTGTGGAAGAAAAACTTAGTGCAATCTTACTGGACATTAAACAGTGGATGGACTCTAGACAACTGAAACTTAATGAAGATAAGACTGAGTGTTTATTTGTTGGCCGTGGGATAGACTTTATAAGACTAAACATTCAATCCCTAATTGTAAATAACATGGATATTGTGGTCAGTATGTGTGTGAAGAACCTTGGAGTACTACTAGATAGTGAATTATTACTGAAAGATAATATAAGTAATATAATCAAAGTAACTAGT
>JAWQEG010004202.1:82500-87500 GCA_033782935.1 Petrolisthes cinctipes
GTCAAGCAACAACAGAAGAATCTCTTGATTATAAAATCTGATAATGGGAATGCAACTGATAAGAAAGATGAAGTGGGCCAAGCTTTGGATGATATACAAATTGTTGATTCTAAATTCACTAACAAAGGACACATAGTAGTTAATTTTGACACTGAGAATGAAAGGAAAAAGGCTGAGGATAAACTTCAAGGGGTGACGGATCTGCACTTATCTCATGGAAAAAAGCTACAACCCAAAATCACAGTTTGTAATGTAGGGGTAGAAGAAACCAGTGAGACCTTGGTTGATCACATTATTGATAGGAATGAGTACTTAAAGTCAGTTGATGGGGTATCTGACAAAATGAGTGTCATTTTCACTAAACCAGCTGCTGGTGGTACGACTCATTACATCTTGAAGTGTGACCCTCATATACGTGATCTTATACATAGAAATGGGGATAAGCTTAATTTGAAATGGGGAAGACATAACGTATATGACAGATATCATGCGTTGATGTGCGTGTATTGCCTAAGATTTGGTCACAAGAAGGACAAGTGTTTCTCCAAAATATATAATGAGCCTCCGAAGTGTTACAAGTGTGCTGGCGGACATGAGGGCTATACGTGTCAAGTCACAGAGAGGTCGTGTTCGCATTGTCATGATGCAAAACGACAGAGTAATCATAGTGTGAGCAGTATTGACTGTCCGATTTTTGCTGCTGAACTTGCGAGGATCAAAGATATTACTGACCATGGCTACTAGTGTTATTGGGGTAAATTGTGGACTTCTGAATGTACAATCTGTTAGAAACAAAACGTTGGAAATTCGTGATACTATTAATGAGAAAAAATTGGATTTATATGCTGTCACTGAGACTTGGCTTTCGAACTATGACAGTGCTGTGATTGAAGAAATGACCCCGGTGACACATTCATTCATAAATAATCCTAGGAATGAAGTTCGAAGAGGAGGGGTGGGTTTGTTTATTACAAATTCAATAAGTAAGGTAGTAAAGTGCAGTTCGAATGTATATGAAACCTTCGAACATCTAAAAATTAACTGTGAAATAGGTGGAAATAGAATGACGATCATAACGGTTTATAGACCGCCTAGTACTAATTCTGGTACTTTCATTAATGAATTTAGACTATTTCTTGAAACTATTGATATGGTGAGCGCAAACATTATTATTTTAGGTGATTTTAACCTGTGGCTTGATGACTTAGAAGCTCGTTATGTCTCTCATTTTGTTGACACCATAGCATCATTTAACCTAGTGAATAATGTAGATAAACCGACATCTGCTGGTGGGCATTTAATTGACCTGGTATTAACTAATGAATCCAGTGATCTTGTTCGTAATATTGACGTGGAGGACTTATGTTCCCTCTCTCCGGTACATAAACTTGTAACATTTGAACTGGCCCTTGCTTTAAATAGGAAACAAAAGAAGAACATTTGCTTGCGATCTAGGAGATATTTAAACAGCGACACATTAATATCGTCTATCTATGATAAAATGGCAAGAAAATCTGATGATTTGTGCAACCATCAATTACTATATAAAGACTGTCCTGAATGTGTATATGACTTGTATAACATAATAACTAGAAAAGAATATGATAGTATGTGTCCAATAATCACGAAGGAAATAATAGTAAAAGATGACTCTCCATGGTTTAATGATGAAATAATGAAAGCTAAAAAAGAAAAAAAAAAAAGAAGGAAAGGTTATGGCGTAGAAATCAGACTGAGCAACGGAAACAGGAATACAATCAAGCGCGTAACTATGAGAAAAGACTTATTACTAAGAGAAAACGTGATTATTATAGAGACAAATCTTTACAAGCGGGCAGAGATATTAGTAAACTTTATAACGTATTAGACAATTTAACAGGCAATAGGAAAAAGTGTAAATTACCCGAGGGTTACTCCAACGCTGATCTAGCGGGTGAATTTTTGGACTTTTTTGACAATAAAATTAACAGAATTATCTCTACCTTTAATGGTGAAACAGTTGTTGGTCGGGCAGGAAATGATCAAATGCCTAGTACGCATTTACATACATTTGAAGTCGTTAGTGAGGAGGTAGTTGGTGATGTTATTAAGAAGGCAAAGTTTACACATTGTGCTAATGATCCTATGCCCATGAGCTTGATCGCTGATAGTGAAAATTTTGGAAAGTTGGTGTCTATCACTACTAACATGGTAAACTTGAGTGTGTCTAATCATGTGTTTCCAATGTCAGAAAAGAGGGCTATTGTCAAGCCAGTGTTGAAGGGTAACTTGGACCCCCAAAGCCTAAGCTCCTTTCGTCCTGTCTCAAACTTGACATTTCAATCTAAAGTACTGGAAAGTATTATCCTAGCACAATTAAATAGCCACCTGAATATTGTAGGAGCAATTCCGGATAATCAGTCTGCATACCGCTGTCTGTATTCCACTGAAACAGCACTGTGTATGGTGGTGAGTGATATGCGTAGACTCTTGGATGGGGGAGAGTGTGGACTACTAATCCTATTGGACCCGAGTGCTGCTTTCGACACAGTGGTACATAGCATTTTACTCGGTGAATGTGCGAATATTGGTATAGAAGGCGCTGCTCTCTCTTATCTTGAGAGCTATCTTGGGGGTAGGACCTACTGTGTGCAGATAGGAGACGAGTTCTCTGACTCGAGATCTTTGACCAGAGGAGTACCTCAGGGTAGTGTATTGGGGCCAATACTCTTTTGTGTATATACGAGAGGCCTGTCTGGTGTTTTGGAGAGACATGGAGTAAAATTTAAACTATTTGCTGATGATACCCAGTTTTATATGTCTCTAACTAATATACGTTGTGTGGAAGAAAAACTTAGTGCAATCTTACTGGACATTAAACAGTGGATGGACTCTAGACAACTGAAACTTAATGAAGATAAGACTGAGTGCTTATTTGTTGGCCGTGGGATAGACTTTATAAGACTAAACATTCAATCCCTAATTGTAAATAACATGGATATTGTGGTCAGTATGTGTGTGAAGAACCTTGGAGTACTACTAGATAGTGAATTATTACTGAAAGATAATATAAGTAATATAATCAAAGTAACTAGTTATCATTTGAGAAATATAGCATTTGTAAGGAAATATCTAGATGAAGACTCTATGAAAAAACTGGTCCATAATCATGTAATAAGTAAATTGGATTACTGCAACTCGCTATATTATGGTCTACCTGATTATTTACTGAAGAAACTACAATTAATCATGAATAGAGCTGCAAGACTCATAAAGGGCCGATCTAGGAGAGACAGAATTACCCCAGTGCTAATTGAATTACACTGGCTTCTTATCAAGGCGAGAATTATCTATAAACAGTGTATTATGGTATATCAGGCGATAAAATTTGGTAAGCCTGTCTATATACGAACCATGCTTAATGACTTTAGTATTGACTCTGACATGGCTCTTCGCCATAGTGTTGAAGTGAATAGATTTTCTGAGCCAAGGTTTTATCGAGAAGCTGGCCGCAGGGCGTTTGTAAATAGTGCTCCCCGGTTGTACAATAGTTTACCAGCAAGTGTCAAAGTATCAGAAACGGTGGACATTTTCAAGAGGAGATTAAAGTCATTTCTCTTCACTGAGTCATATGATTTGGAAAATGAAGTGATTAAAACCGACTTCAAGTGTTAGTTTTATAGCGGCGGCTCGGAGAGCTCCTTCGCGGAGGGGCTGAGAGCTGCCTGGCAGAACTACCTAAGTACCTAAGTAAGTGTGTGTGTGTGTGATTTTGTGCATATGTGTGTGTGTGTGTGCGAGTGTGATTTTGTGCATGTGTGTGTGTGTGTGTGTGGGTGTGTGTGTGTGTGTGTGTGATTTTGTGTATATGTGTGTGTGTGTGTGTGTGTGAGTGTGTGTGTGTGTGTGTGTGTGTGTGTTTGTGTGTGTGTGTGTGTGTGTGATTTTGTGCATGTGTGTGTGTGTCTTTGGCTGTGATTTTCTGCATGTGTGTGTGTGTGTGATTTTTTGCATGTGTGTGTGTGTGTGTGTGTGTGTGTGTGTGATTTTGTGCATGTCAGTGGGTGGCTGTGATTTTGTGCATGTGTGTGTGTGTGTGATTTTGTGCATGTGTGTGTGTGTGTGTGTGTGTGTTTGTGTGTGATTTTTTGCATGTGTGTGTGAGTGTGTGTTTGTCAGTGATTTTGTGCATGTGTGTGTGTGTGTGTGTGTGTGTTGCTGTTATTTTGTGCATGTGTTTGTGTGTGTCTGTGTGTGTGTGTATGTGGCTGTGATTTTGTGCATGTGTGTGTGTGTGTGCCTGTGATTTTGTGCATGTGTGTGTGTGTGTGCGTGTGTGTGTGTGTTATGCTGTGATTTTGTACATCTGTGTGTGTGTGGTCAGTGTCCTGTGTGTGTGTGTGTGATTTTGTGCATGTGTGTATGTGTGTGGCTGTAATTTTATGCATGTGTGTGTGTGTGTGTATGTGTGTGTGATTTTCTGCATGTGTGTGTGAGTGTGTGTGTGTGTGTGTGTGTGTGGGTGTGTGTGAGTGTTTCTGTGTGCGTGTGTGTGTTTGATTTTGTTCTTATGTGTGTGCGTGTGATTTTGTGCATGTGTGTGTGTGTATGTGTGTGATTTTGTGCATGTGTGTGTGTGTGTGTCTTTGGCTGTGATTTTTTGCATATGTGTGTGTGTGTGATTTTGTGCATGTGTGTGTGTGTGTGTGTGTGTGTGTTTGTGTGTGATTTTGTGCATGTGTGTGTGTATGTGTGTGATTTTGTGCATGTGTGTGTGTGTCATTTTGTGCATGTGTGTGTGTGTGTGTGTGTGTGCGTGTGTGTGTGTGTGTGTGTGATTTCGTGCACGTGTGTGTGTGTGTGTGTGTGATTTTTTGCATGTGTATGTGTGTGTGTGTGTGTGTGTGTGTGTGTGTGTGTGTGTGTGTGTGTGATCGGTGTCCTGTGTGTGTGTTTGGCTGTGATTTTGTGTGTGTGTGAGTTTGATTTAGTGCATGTGTGTGTGTGTGTGTGTGTGATTT
>JAWQEG010004202.1:97500-105000 GCA_033782935.1 Petrolisthes cinctipes
TCATTCCTGCACGTCCCTAGATTAAACAGACAAGGAGGGGGTGTTGGAATATTTGTATCAAATTCGTTTAAGAAGATTAGGAAAAGTGTAACGGAGGAATTTGAAAGCTTTGAATTATTGAGAGTGGACTGTGAAATAAACACAAACAAAATAACAATGTTGGTGATATACAGGCCTCCGGGACTTAGTGTAAGACAATTCATTGATGAACTTAGGGACTATTTGGACACAGTGGATATGGTGGGTGCAACCGCTCTTATTTGTGGTGATTTCAATATAAGAGTGAATAACCCTGGTGAACGTTATGTTACTGAATTTATTGATACAATGAAATCATTCAACCTTATTAATTCGGTAGATAAACCTACATCAATTGGTGGAAATATTATTGATTTGGTTTTCTCGGATGGTGACCTGAAGCTTATTGATAATCTACAGGTCGATGAAAGTTGCTCTCTCTCTCCGGTGCATAAACTAATTACGTTTTACATGCCAATTGTTAGGGCACAAAAACATAGAAAAACCATTAGATTTCACTCAAAGCGGAATTTTGAGCCCGAAGCATTGATCGACATAATACTGAATAAACTAACAACAACACAAAGTGGTTTGTGTGTTCATGGTAATCAGAGGAAAGATGAATGCACAACATGTTTCTTTGAACTCTATAATAACATCACCAGAGAGGAATACAACGAAATGTGTCCCATGATTGAAAAGGATATTGTTATTAAAGACAGTGCACCGTGGTACAACAGTGTGGTAGATCAGGCAAAAAGGGAAAAGAAGAGAAAGGAGAAGTTGTGGCGAAGACACAAAACAGATGAATTGAGAGCGGCTTATACTCAAGCGAGAAACAATGAGAGAAGACTGATTATTATGACCAAACGGGAATACTATAGTAAAAAGACCTTAGAAGCAGGGAAGGATATAAGCAAGTTATATAGAACGCTTAATGATCTTACTGGGTATAAGAAGAAGAACAAGCTACCTGAAGGCTTCTCTAATGAAGAATTAGCAAATAAATTTGTAGACTTCTTTGATGGAAAAATTAAAGATATAATCAAGGATATCAGCATCAACAAAACTAGTCCTGAATATTTTGTGCAATGGGAGGACGAATTTGTGCCCGAATTGCGATCTTTTCACTTAGTTGACAGTGGAGCAATCAAGACAGTAATAAAGAAGGTGAGAATGACTCACTGTGAGAATGATCCCCTGCCTATGAATGAGATTGTTCATGGTACGAACTTTGAATCTATGGCTGATTTAATAACAGATCTTATTAATACGAGTATCGAAGATACCAGATTTCCTGATTCTGAGAAAAGATCGATTGTGAAGCCTATAGTGAAAGGGAAGTTGGATACTCAGAAACTTAGTTCTTTCCGTCCTGTATCTAATTTAACTTTCTTGTCGAAACTTCTAGAGAATGTAATCCTAGATCAGTTGAGTAATCATTTGGAGAGAGTGGGGGTGCTCCCGGACAATCAGTCCGCATATAGAAGGCACTATTCGACCGAAACGACGTTATGTTCAGTGGTCAGTAATATGCGGAGTTTGATTGATAATGGCAAGTGCGGAATTCTAATATTACTGGATCTAAGCGCTGCCTTCGATACAGTGGTGCACACTCTGTTGTTACAAGACTGTCGTAGTATTGGAATAACCGGTAGTGCTCTAGCATATCTCAAGAGTTATCTTGAATCAAGAACATATCGTGTACAGATTGGTGAATCTCTTTCCCAACAGAAAACTTTGGAAAGGGGTGTGCCACAGGGCAGTGTTTTGGGGCCCATCTTATTTTGTATTAATTTTATACAATTGAACTCTCTCATTTACTTGGTAGCCATGGAGTTAATTTTAAATTATTCGCGGATGATACGCAGTTCTACATGTCATTTTGTAATGTACAGGATTGCGAAGAAAAACTTACTTCTATTATGTTAGACATAAAAAAATGGATGGTTCGTAAGCAATTGAAGCTTAATGAGAGCAAGACCGAGTGTTTAGTTGTTGGGAGAGTCTTAGACATTGAAAGAGTGAATATTGGCCAGATAAAAGTGAACAATCAGTACATCAAAGTCAGTAAGAATGTGAAGAATTTGGGAGTGATATTGGACTGGGAGTTGTCAATGAAAGACCAAATAAACGAAACGGTGAGGATGGCGAGCTATCACTTGAAGAATATTGGATTTGTGAAGAAATATTTAAATGAGAAGTCTGTGCAGATGCTTGTGCAAAATCATGTAATTAGCAAGTTGGATTATTGCAACTCTCTTTACTACGGTTTGCCCAATTACCTTCTAAGGAAGTTACAGCTGGTCATGAATAGAGCCGCACGACTCGTAAAAGGATTGTCACGACGAGAGAGAATAACGCCGGCACTAATCGACTTGCATTGGCTGCCAGTGAGGGCGAGACTCGAATACAAACAGTGTGTGATGGTATACCAGGCTCTGCATTCCGGCAAACCAGAGTACATAAGAAATATCCTGATGGACTATAATGTTAATACTGGTATGATACTGAGACACGGCGTAGAAGTAAATAGACTCAATGAACCAAGGTATAATACAGAGGTGGGACGAAGAGCCTTTGAGAAGAGTGCTCCTAGGCTGTACAACAGTCTACCCCATCACATTAGAGTGGCGGAGAACGTCCGAATCTTCAGGAAGAGATTGAAGACCTATTTATTCACCAGCTCCTATGACTTCATAAATAAAGTTGTGAAACAACCATATTCCTGGTGAGAAACGTCCAAGGGTGGGAGCGAGGAGCGCCACTGTGTGGCGGAGCGCTCCCATGAACAATTTCAAACAAGTAACAAGTAAGTGTGTGTGTGTGTGTGTGTGTGTGTGATTTTATGCATGTGTGTGTGTGTGTGTGTGTGTGTGTGTGTGGGTGTGTGTGTGTGTGTGTGTGTGTGTGCGTGTGTGTGTGTGTGTGGCTGTGATTTTGTGCATGTGTGTGTGTGTGTGTGTGTGTGTGTGTGTATGTGTCTGTGTGTGTGTGATTTTGTGCATGTATGTGTGTGTGTGTGTGTGTGTGTGTGTGTGTGTGTGTGTGTGTGTGTGCGTGTGTTTGTGTGTGATTTTGTACATGTGTGTGTGTGTGTGTGTGGCAGTGATTTTGTGGATGTGTGTGTGTTTGTGTGTGTTTTTGTGCATGTGTGTGTGTGTGTGTGTGTGTGATTTTGTGCATGTGTGTGTGTGTGTGTAAGTAAGTAAGTAAGTAAGTAAGTAAGTAAGTAAATGTTTATTGCCACAAATTATACATACAAACAGAATACATACAACATATACAATACAATGACTTAGGTCTGTCGAGCAAAGCTCCATGACAGACATTTTGTTTTTAATTTGTAATGGTTTAAACGCTATGGTTGGGCATTTGAAAACCTATACTTATTACATAGCTATATATAGTACATAAAATAATATACCAATATTTTTAACATTCATAATGGTATTACCAAATTAAGCTGAAATCTTAAATTTCTAAATACTATGCTGCAAATCCAGTAAATATTTTCTTATTTCCCTTTTAAATTTAGATATGGTGCTTGTTTTAAGTAGAAGCTTTTGATCTAGTGGTAGACTATTAAATAGTTGAGGACCATAACATATTAAACTATTTTTAAATAGAGTTGTTCTAAACTGTGGACAATCTAAGTTAATGATATTACTTCTAGTGTTACGAGAAGATTCTACAAATTTAAAGGCTATATTTTCTTCTAAGTGCCTTACTGTTTTGAAAATCAGTAGTAAAGAAAAGTATTTGTGGATAGACTCAAACTTTAATAGTTTATTTTCTGTGAATATTGTAGTTGTTGAGTCAAACTTTTTCATAAAAAATATGCATCTGAATATTTTCTTCTGCATTACTATTAATTTAGATAAGAATGAAGACCATGTGCTTCCCCAAATGGCTACACAATAAATTAGATGTGGATAACATAATGTATAATATATACTAATCATAGCTTCCCTTGTAAGATTACCTCTGATCCTATATAATATGCCACACATTTTTGACAACTTTGTACATACTTCCTCTATGTGATACCGCCAATTCAAGTTTTGGTCTATCCTTACTCCTAGAAATTTGATATTATCAGCATGTTTTATAGTTTCACCTTCTAACAATAACGGTGGTATTTGTTTCTTTAGTGATCTATTTTGGAAGAGAATATAATTAGTTTTCGAAATATTGAGCTTTAGTTTATTTATTTGTATCCAATTATATACTAATTTTAATTCTGAAGTTAGAGTTGAATGCAAAGAGTTGATACTTTGTTCAGCTAGCAGAAGGTTTGTATCATCTGCATATATTATAAACTTAAATTTTGAACTAGCATGTATTATATCATTAATATATATAAGAAAAAGGATTGGCCCCAAAATTGATCCCTGTGGTACACCTTTCGTTATGGGATTAAATGATGAATAATTCATATTACAAAAGACAGCCTGTACTCTATTGCTCAGATAACTTTGAAACAATTTTAATGGTAAACCTCTAATTCCTAAATGTTCCATTTTGTCTAGTAAAATTTTATGATCTAGTGTGTCGAACGCTTTGGATAAGTCAATAAATACACCCGCTACATGAAGCTTTTTCTCCAGTAGTTGATAAACATTGCTAACAAACTGTAATATTGCTGTTTCTGTAGAACGGTTACCTCTGAATCCATGTTGTTGTTCGCATAATAATTTATTATTTTCTAGATAGTTCATCAACCTAGAGGCAATAACTTTCTCAAATATTTTACTAAAAGCTGGGAGCACTGAAATGGGGCGATAGTTATTTATGTCTCCTCTATTGCCTGACTTGTACATAGGTATAACTTTAGCCTTCTTTAATTGTTCTGGAAAAATGCCTGTTTTAAGTGAAAGGTTAATAATATGAGTAATTGGAATCGAAATTATTGAGGATGAATATTTTAAAATTTTAGGTGATATATCGTCATACCCAGAAGCTGTAGGTTTGAGAGCATTCAGATAATTTTCTACCTCAGTATGATGTACGGGTATCAAATACATTGAAAAATTAGGTGAAACACCAAGATATCTCATATGATTATTTTCAGCTCCATTTAAATTAAAACCACCAGTACCTGTATTTAAGAAGTGATCATTAAAGGCAGTAGATGTATCATCACATGATGGGTTAAGCTCAATTAAATGTTTGTTTCCTACATTGTTTTTTCTACCTAGTATACAAGATATAATATTCCATTGATTTTTCGGATTTCCTTGATTTTCTTTCAATTTATCTTTGTAATATTTGTTTTTAGCTGCTCTTAAAGTTGTTGTTAATTTATTTCTATATTCTTTATAAAAGTCTTCATAGGTTAATGGCCATTTCTTTGCAAGCCTTTCTAGTCTATTTTTTTCTTTAATACTGGATTTTAAAGCTAGTGTAATATAAGGACTAATCTCATTTTTGTTATTGATGCGTGTTTTTATTATTGGAAAGTATTTTTCAAATAGCTTACTGAATTCATCATAAAATAATTTATAACCGTAATTGGGGCAAGAGGATGCCAGAACATTATTCCAGTTTACTTGTGAAAGTTCATTAATGAATTGTTCTATAGTAGTAGGTGTAATTATCCTTTTATTAATGAACAAAGGAGTATCTGGTTTTAAATAATTAATTTTGAATTGAGAAAATGTAGGGAAGTGATCTGTGATGTCTGACTGTATTATATAATTTCCAATATTTGATTCTATTTGTGATGTCCATATGTGATCTATGAGTGTGGCTGTGGTGTCTGTTATTCTAGTGGGTTTGGTTATTAATGGAAACAATGAAAAAGAATACATCAGATTGATAAATTCATTAATAGTGTTTTCATGGCTCTTAAATAAATCTAAATTAAAGTCACCGAAAACAAAAATTCCCTGGTATTTTTTATCATGTGCTATAGATAATATTCCCGTCAATACATTTAAAAATTCGTTGATATTGCCACTAGGAGGCCTATATATGCATACAAATAATAACCTATTCATAATACCTACTTCAACACCTATACATTCTATAAATGTCTCTACAAATGAGAATTCTTCTTGTACAGATGCATGATAATTATAAGATATATACATGGCCACTCCACCACCATGGGTATTTCTAGAGTTAGAATACATTTTATAGCCTGGAATATCATAGAGTGGGGCTAAATGAGTGTCTAGTCGTACTTCTGTAAATCCAAGAACACTGAAATTGGTACTTATATTATTTAGGATAGTGTCAGTAAAAATTTGGATATTTCTTGGAATAGATCGTATGTTCATGTTTAGTAAAGTAATAATGTTATTATCTGTTGGTAAGGAAAAATTATCGAGGAAAATATATTCTGATTTAGGGACATTCAAGTATCGATAATGGGCGAGAAATTCGTTTATATCTATTTCATTATTATATTTCTCATCTAGTATAACAAGTGGATTAAATTCTAAATTTTGTAAGGGGTTTATGTATGAGTCTAAACTTTGATTATTAAAAATATGATTTAAATCAAGGTCATTCACAGAAGCAAATGGAAAGTCATTAGGCCTTATTAATTGATTAGCAGCCATGATTGAATGCCACTATCATCATTACACACAAATAAATACACAATATTAATAACAACGCTAATAATAGCAGCACCAGGAACAGAGAAACATAGAATTTAATAAAAGTGATCCTAATACTGGTTTCGGGCACAGATAAACTATGATAGACAACAATGATTAATCTATAACAACTTAAAAATGCAGGCAGCAATTTTTTTTTAGATTCAACAGTAAAATATAAGATAATATAATATAATATGAATGGTGATAAGGGTGCACACCAATGTGGTGCACAGCAATTACGTTGTTTTCTATTGCCTATAATGTTAAACATTATTAATGATAGCAATGATTAGAGAAACTGATACTAGGTAGTCTGTGATACACTTATTTCTTCTTACGGTTCCTGAGTACCTTCTGTTGGGGCTGTATGGCGCCACCTGCCTCACCAGCACTACTATCGTTACCAGTCCTCACACCCTCCCGGTCCACACCCTCTTGATCCACTCCTTCACGTACCACACTCTCTTGGTCTCGTTTACCGGGGGCAGCACCTCCACTCGTACATCCAGCTCCTCCCAAAGGCACAGCAGTAGTAGTAGCTCTGGCCACAGCCGTGGACTCACCAGACGAAGCACCACCAGACGAAGCACCACCCAACGTCACACAACCAGCGGCATCCTCATTCAAAACTCCCAAACCGACACTTGAATCCCTGGGCGAGCCTGGTTGAGTCGATCGTTGGCTAATTTTCTCCTTTATT
Organism: Petrolisthes cinctipes; assembly: GCA_033782935.1. Taxonomy (NCBI): domain Eukaryota; kingdom Metazoa; phylum Arthropoda; class Malacostraca; order Decapoda; family Porcellanidae; genus Petrolisthes; species Petrolisthes cinctipes. The sequence continues at coordinate 104,830 of JAWQEG010004202.1, forward strand.
ATCAGCTTTGTATGTTTAAAATAAGCGATTTTTCCTTCATTCCTAGCTTTCTTTAGTAGGTGAAATTGTTGTTTCTTTATCTCTTGTGAAGCCGGGCATAGATCTTCATTAATAAATACATTAGTACCCTTGAGCTTTCTGCAATTTCTTAACACTGCTTCGCGTTCACCA
>JAWQEG010004202.1:110000-112500 GCA_033782935.1 Petrolisthes cinctipes
TGCATGTGCATGTTTTTGTGTGTATGATTTTGTACATGTGTGTGTGTGTGTGTGTGTGTGTGGCTGTGATTTTGTGCATGTGTGTGTGTGTGTGTGTGTGTGTGTGGCTGTGATTTTGTGCATGTGTGTGTGTTTGGGTGTGATTTTGTAAATGTGTGCGTGTGTGTGTGTGTGTGTGTGTGTGTGGTCGGTGTCCTGTTTGTGTGTGTGATTTTGTGCATGTGAGTGTGTGTGTGTGTGTGTTTGATGCTGTGATTTTGTGCATGTGTGTGTGTATGTGTGTGTGAGTGTGTGTGTGTGTGTGTGTGTGCCTGTGATTTTGTGCATGTGTGTGTGTGTGCGATCCAGAGGTTCGTGGATTAATTCATAGTAAGGGTGATAAATTATGTTTGAAATGGGGAAGACACAACGTCTATGACAGGTATCATGCCTTAATGTGCTTCTACTGTTTGAAGTTCGGTCACAAGAAGGATAAATGTCCCGCCAAAACAAAAAATGAGCATCCTAAATGCTTCAAGTGTGCCGAAGCTCATGAAGGACACTCATGTCGCTCTGACGAGAGGAAGTGTGCAAATTGCCGAGCCGTTAAACGACATGATGATCATAGTGTGAGTAGTTTAAGGTGTCCGATTTTTGCCGCGGAACTTGGGAGAATCCGGGATAATACTGATCATGGCTGTTAGTGACTTAAGGGTTAATTGCGGACTTTTAAATGTGCAATCAGCTAGGAATAAAACACTGGAGATCAGAGATAACATAAATGAAGAAAAATTGGACATATATGCAATTACTGAAACGTGGATTACTGATTATGACACAACGGTTATTCAGGAGATGACACCTGTAACGCATTCTTTTGTACACAACCCGGGATGTAGAGGTCGTGGAGGGGGAGTGGGCCTATTTGTATCGAATGCAATCAAGAAGATTAAAAAATGTAAAACACAGACTTATGACTCCTTTGAACTTCTACAGGTTGAATGTGAAATAAATGGCAATAAAATGATGATAATAACTGTATATAGACCACCAAGCACCAGCTCCAGTGTATTTATTGATGAATTTCGGTTATACCTAGAAACTATTGATATGGTTAGTGCCAATGTAATTATCTTGGGTGACTTTAACTTGTGGCTGGATGATATTGAGGCTAGGTATGTCCCTCATTTCATTGACACTATAGCAACTTTTAATCTTGTAAATATAGTAGATAGACCGACATCTGTGAGCGGACACATAATTGATCTGGTGTTGGTAGATATATCGAGAGATTTGGTTCGTGATCTATGTGTAGCGGAGGTGTGCTCTCTTTCACCTGTACATAAGTTTGTGTCGTTCAAGTTGGCCCTAAGGCATATGAGAAAACAAATAAAAAGCATAAGTTATCGATCTAAGAGAGGTTTGGACTGTAATGCCTTAATATTGTCTATCTGTGATAAAATTCTGAATCAATCTAGAGACTCTTGCAATCATCAATCAACAACTAAGAGTGAATGTATAGAGTGCTTGTATTCTTTATATAACACGATAGCTAAAGATGACTATGAAACCATGTGTCCTATGGTAACAAAGGAAATAATTATGAAGGATGACTCGCCATGGTTTAATGACGAAATTTTGACTGCAAAGAGAGATAAAAGGAAAAAGGAGAGAATATGGCGTAGGCAACAGACAGACCAACGAAGGAGGGACTACAATCGGGCGAGAAATTATGAAAAGAGACTCATCACTGCGAGGAAGCGAAATTTTTATAGAGACAAAACTATACAAGCAGGCTCCAATATTAACAAACTTTACAAGGTGTTAGATAATCTGACTGGTAGTAAAACGAAACATAGGCTTCCGGAAGGCTACTCTGATAGTGAATTAGCAAGTTGTTTCTTGGACTTCTTTGACGATAAGATTAGGAGAATTACTGCCACGTTCACTAACACTCAAGCTGAAATAATAGATAACAATCAAGTGCCGGTGGAGAAATTAAGTTCATTTCGTGAAGTAAATGAATCTGAAGTGAAAAATGTGATAAAGAGGGCTAAGTTTACACATTGCGCTAATGACCCTGTGCCAGTGGGTATGATTGCTGATGGTGAAAATTTTGATAGACTGGTGACTGTCACTACGCGCATGGTGAACTTAAGTATTTCAAATGGTGTTTTTCCAGATTCTGAAAAGAAAGCTATAGTTAAACCAATACCGAAAGGGAATCTAGATCCCCAGTGTTTGAGTTCATTTCGTCCGGTATCAAACCTAACATTCCAATCGAAGGTGCTTGAAAGTGTTATTCTACAACAACTAAATATTCACTTGGACATGGTTGAAGCTATTCCGGATGGTCAGTCTGCTTATCGTTGTTTATACTCTACTGAAACCGCTCTGTGTACTATGGTGAGTGATTTGCGTGGACTTTTGGATGAGGGAAAGTGCGGACTATTATTATTGCTCGACCTAAGTGCTGCGTTCGACACGATAGTACATAGTATCCTATTGCATGCCTGTGAAA
>JAWQEG010004202.1:132500-140000 GCA_033782935.1 Petrolisthes cinctipes
GCATTTTACTGAAGTTCCTCCTGGTAAACGACATTTTTCACGACTCCGGTTGACGACATCACGTAGAGATTCTTCTCATCGGCGACTCGACTGCAGCCCACATAGAGTTGACCGTGGGAGAAGACCTGGTCCTTAAGGTTGAGGCCAACTACTTTCAGGGACTGTCCTTGGCTTTTGTTGATTGTCATGGCATAGCTTAGACGAATAGGGAATTGGAGACGTTGGAACTGAATTGGACAATCTGAGGGCCTCAGAGGGATTTTTGGAATGAAGACATCTTCGCCTTTACCTTTGCCAGTCAGGATTGTGGCCTCCACCAGACGTGGCATCATTGTTTTAACTCTTAATCTTGTGCCATTGCAAAGTTTTGGTGGGTTCAGGTTTCTAAGAAGCATTATCGGACATCCCAACTTCAGTTCCAAATTGTGAGGTGGCATCCCTGGTGGATCTAGACTGTTCAGGAATTCTGCTGGGTAGTTGACCACTTGATCATCGTCGGGCACTGTATCAACTGATTTGTACTTCATTGACCTGCCAGGCTGAGCATCCAGAAGTTTTTGGTTGATGTTGTTGACAGCTTCATTCTTTGGAGCTAGGATAGCTTCCACGTTTCGTTATTTGTGGTTTCGTTGTATGTGAAAATAAATATGGCAATAATGAAAATAAATGTGACAAAAGTAAAATAAATCGTGAAAATAAATATGGCAATAATGAAAATCAATTTGACCAAAGTGAAATTCTATATGACAATACTGAGAATCGAGATGACAATGGAATCAATCATAAAAAAGCATAAAATTTAATAATAGGTTTAATAATAGGTAAAATAAATCGTGAACGACAATATACTTACTGAGATAACGCATAAACAAATCGAATAATATCCGTGCTAAAATATGTTCATGAGCTGTTGATTAAAATAAATATGGGAATAATGAAAATCAATTTGACAAAAGTAAAATAAATCGTGAACGACAATATACTTAGTGAGAAAACGCATAAACAAATCGAATAATATCCGTGCTGTAGCATAAAATAGTTTGAGTGGCGTGAGAGGGGAATGGTTAACTCGTCATATTTACGCTCTCATTTTTAGGGGGGTTTTAGGGGTAACAACTTTATTACTCATGGCGCTGCAGTACGCAAGCCAGTGGACCTAAGAAACTTTAGTTTACAGATTCTGGTGTGTAAAATCAAGCTCTACAAATCTGTAAGAAAAAATTTACCTAAATGAAAGTTTAAAATTGACCGTGTTTTTGCGGAAGGCTGAACAGTGGTATGGTGATTCCGTAGATTTTTTCCCCTGTATTTTATTATTATTTCGCTAGCACGTTTCGTTATATGTGGTTTCGTTGTATGACCCCCCCTAAACCTGAAGGGGATCAAGACTCACCTACATGCAAATTTTGAGGACACAAAGTTGGACGGTTTAGGCGTGCATCGCGGACACACACACACACACACACACACGCAGACAGAATCTTGGCTTTATGTATATAGATCACTACACACACACACACTGTATCCCCTACATACTTCCACCACTACACACACACACACACACACACACACACACTGCATCCCCTACATACTTCCACCACTACACACACACACACACACACACACTGCATCCCTTACATACTTCCACCACTACATAACACACACACACACACACACACACACACACACACACACACTGTATCCCCTACATACTTCCACCACTGCACACACACACACACACACACACACACACACACACACACACACTGCATCCCCTACATACTTCCACCACTACACACACACACACACACACACACACACACACACTGCATCCCCTACATACTTCAACCACTACACAAACACACACACACACTGTATCCCCTTCATACTTCCACCACTACACACACACAGACACACACACACACACTGCATCCCCTACATACTTCCACCACTACACATACAAACACACACACACACTGTATCCCCTACATACTTAAACCTCTACAGACACACACACATATATACACACACACACACACACTGTATCCCCTACATACTTCCACCACTACACACACACACACACACACTGTATCCTCTACATACTTCCACCACTACACACACACACACTCACACACACACACACACACTGCATCCCCTACATACTTCCACCACTACACACACACACACGCACACACTGCATCCCTTACATACTTCCACCACTACAGAACACACACACACACAAACACACACACACACACACACATTGTATCCCCTACATACTTCCACCACTACACACACACACACACACACTGTATCCCCTACATACTTCCACCACTACACACACACACAGACACACACACACACACTGCATCCCCTACATACTTCCACCACTACACATACACACACACACACACACTGTATCCCCTACATACTTCCACCACTACAGACACACACACATATACACACACACACACACACACACTGTATCCCTACATACTTCCACCACTACACACACACACACACACACACACACACACTCACACACACACTGAATCCCCTACATACTTTTACCACTACACACACACACACACACACACTGTATCAACTACATACTTCCACCACTACACACACACAGACACACACACACACACTGCATCCCCTACATACTTCCACCACTACACATACACACACACACACACACACTGTATCCCCTACATACTTCCACCACTACTTGTTTACTTACTTGTTTACTTGTTTGTAGTTCTTCCTGGAAGTACTCCATCTGTGTAGACGCTCTGTACTCCCACACTCACTTTTCTTATTAACATCTATAAGGCTCTTTCATCGTCATACTTTCCAGGTCGTAGCACTGGCTGAACAGGAAAGTTTTCAACCTTTTCTTGAATATGGCAACATTTTCGGCTTGCTTGATACTAGATGGAAGCAAATTATATAAGCAGGGGGCATTTCTGCTAAACGCCCTATGTCCAGTTTCAGTGTTGAACCTCGGCTCTGCAAGTCTGTATTCTTCGACGCTATGTCGCAAGGTTACACCGGTATCAACATGAAAATCACTGAGCAACTCCTTTATGTATCTAGGCCGGCCCGATTTTAGAGCCTGATACACTAAAACACATATCTTGAACACTATTCTTGCCTTAATCGGCAACCAGTGTAGATCAATAAGAGCTGGAGTGATCCTGTCCCGTCGTGAGAGTCCTTTTACCAATCTGGCCGCTCGATTCATTACTAACTGTAGTTTTCTTAACAGATAGTTAGGCACACCATAATACAGAGAATTACAATAATCCAACTTGCTGATAACATGGTTGTGGATGAGCATCAACATTTGGTTTTCATCAAGATATTTTCTCACAAAAGATAAGTTTTTCATATGATAATGTGCCATACGTACTGTACGTTGAATTTGAGCTTTGAATGACAGATTTGTGTCTAGGAGTACACCCAAGTCCCTTACACTGACACTCACACTCATGACTTGGCCATTCACTTGTAACTGACGAACGTCATATCTGTTGACTTCAAAGTGTCTACCAATCACCAGACACTCTGTCTTGCTCTCGTTAAGTTTTAACTGTTTGCAGTTCATCCAGCGCCCGATATCAGCCATTATAGCCGACAATCTCACTTCAGTGTCCTGCACATCCCTAAATGACAGATAGAACTGTGTGTCGTCGGCAAACAATTTAAAAACAACTCCATGTTGAGCGAGCAGATAAGACAGTTCAATGGTGTATATACAGAACAGTACAGGACCTAGAACACTTCCTTGTGGGACGCCACGCTCTAATGTCTTCACTTCAGAAAGGACATCACCAATCTGTACACAATATGTTCGATTTTCCAGGTAACTTTTAATATAGGTTAATGCTGCTCCCTCAAGCCCAATGTTTTCACAGTCACGTAGCAAGATATCGTGCACAACAGTGTCAAAAGCCGCACTCAAGTCAAGTAGTATAAGAATCCCACACTTTCCCTCATCCATCAGCATCTGCATATCATTTACCACTGAACACAGTGTCGTTTCTGTCGAATATAACCGTCGATATGCCGATTGATTATCAGGGAGAGCCTCCACTAATTGCACATGTTTGCTTAATTGTTCCAAAATTACATTCTCCATAATCTTAGAAATAAAAGTCAAGTTCGATACCGGACGATATGAGGTCAAACACTGCGGATCCAACGCGCCCTTAAGTATCGGCCTCACAATCGCCCTCTTCTCTATGTCAGGGAAAGTATGACTAATAATGCTGAGGTTCACTAGGTCAATCAATATTTCAATCAATAGAACAATGTTATCACTATTAAGTAGCTCACCGATATGCAATGGATCATTAGCACAATACGTTGGCTTTGCCCTTTTTACTATCAATTTCAGAGACTCTGGAGTTATGGGTGTGAATGATGTCAGCCTGTACCTCGGAACTGGAGCCTGCAACAATAACACATCCTCAGAATCATCACTAAAACTTCTTATTATATTACTAATCTTTGCATCAAAGAATCGAATAAAATCATTTGCAAGCTTATCATCTGAAAAACCCTCAGGTAACCTATTACACTTCTTTCTTCCAGTTATGTTGTCCAAGATTTTGTACAGCTTATTAACGTTGCCAGCCGATTGCACAGTCCTGTTCTGGTAGTACTCGCGTTTTCTCGCAGTAATAACTTTGTTCTCATTATTACGGGCACGAGTATATTCAAGTCTGGATAAGTCTGTTTTGTGTCTGCGCCACTATCGTTCCTTCCTTTTCTTAAGCTTTTTTGCACGATCGACAGCCTCATTATACCAGGGAGAACTGTCAATAATCACAATTTCTTTTTCAATAATAGGGCACATTTCCTCATACCGATCCTTGGCTACACTATTGAAGAGTTCATCAAAACACACAAGACACCTATCCTTACTCTCAGCCCCGTGTACACATGCATCAAGCCGTTGAAATAATATACTGTTATGTATTGTGTCTAGTAATAACTCTGAGTTAAAGTTTTTCTTAGAGCGAAACTTTATCACCTTTTTCTGTTTTCTATCAATTGCAAGTTGTACCTTGAAGTATATCAGCTTATGCACCGGTGATAAACTGAAAATGTCTTCCACCTGCACATCTTGCACCAGATTGATATCCTTATCCGCAAAGACCAAGTCGATTGTGTGTCCACCGATTGTTGTCGGATCTTCCACCACATTAGCAAGGTTAAAAGAGTCCATCATATCCACAAACTCCGAAACATAGCGTGCACACAGATCGTCCATCCACATATTAAAGTCACCACAGACAATGACATCAGCACCAACCATATCAATAGAGTCTAGGTATGTCCTAAGCTCCTCAATAAAACTACTCTTGCTCGAATAAGGGGGTCTGTATACTATAATTAGCGTAATCCTGTTGCTATTTAACTCACACTCTACTCGAAGCACCTCGTAGGTTTCCTGTCGTTCTACCGTACACTTCCTTATCTTCTTGAACACTTTGGAGAGGAAAACTCCTACTCCACCCCCACGGGAATATTGTCTTGTAGTATGAATAAACGTATGCGTGTCAGGGGTCATTTCATGTATAACTGCCAATTCATGGTCTCCCAACCAAGTTTCCGTAATTGCTAGTATGTCTAGACATTCACCATTAATTGTATCACGTAGATTAAATGTCTTGTTTCTCACAGATTGAATATTTACTAAACCACACTTAATATTCACATTATTGTGTGTAGCCATGATCAGTGTTTTCCTTCACTCTCAAAAGTTCCGACACCACTAGTGGACAGCAATGCTCATTTACCGTATGACCAGACCCACTGCCCCTATTCGCTCTCACACAGTTAATACATTTCTTAAAATCAGCTTTACATTCTTTCATTTCATGTTCGCCTGCACACTTTGGACATATGGGTTTGTCGCCTCTTGCCTTGTCACTGCAATTAGTCTTCATATGACCAAATCTCTGGCAATAAAAACACATCAGGGCATGATAGCGATCTCTAACCTTATATCTACCCCACTCAACCCTCAACATATCCCCATGTCGGTGAATGCTAGCTCGAACAACCGGTTCACACCTTATGATGTAGTGAACAGTTCCACCTGCGGCCGGTTTCGCAAATAGCAACTTCATTTTCTCTTTCACGCCTTCTATAGCCTGTAAGCACTCATTATTCTCAATTAGTTTAGTCAACAACCTATCCCCGTCCTCTTCCTTACTAACATTGCAAAGCATAATTTTCGGCAGGATTTTCTTCACATTACTGATCTTCACATCATTAATAGTTTTCAGTCTTTCAGCTGCTTCGTTACGTGTTGCTTCATCATTAAAATTCATAACAATGTTACCACCAACAGTAAACCTGGAATCGTTGATAGGCACGCCTGTCAAAGCCGTTGCAATGTCCAATTTCCTATCAGTAGCTTTTTCATCATTGTTGTTAGCTTTCACTACTAACAAGTTCTTCCCTTTCTTCTTGTTCCCCCTCTTCACCACTTCAGTCCAGTCAGTCACCTCCGTAGCTGACTCTCCATTGACCATGCTCTCTCTTGCGTTAATAACTGCCGAGGTGACTACCTCCCTCACGGTATCCTCCACAGTAACACTCATTTCGGTGCTTGACTTCTTCACTGCACTATTTACCTCGCCTCGCATTTCTGCAAAGCCTTTCAAAACCAGATCTTTTAATTCCTTCAGCTGTGCTTTTAACTCCTCCAATCCATCAGTTTTCATGGTAGGCTCCTTACGAATTGCGTCGGCACAGTGATTACACAGCCAGTTTACGTGAGGCAAGTTTGTGCCTTTGATTCCACCCAGGTAAACACACGAGGTATGGAAACATTTTTTACACGTTATACATGTTACCACATTCGATTTGCTACTATCGTTCACTTCACGACAGTGTCCACATTCATTCGAATCAATCCCACCGGCACCGGTCATAGCCAACCACACTGAACCACAGTTGACAGCAGCAGCGCAAACAAACACGTCCTCACTCAGCGACTGCTGTATGTGTATGTGAATGTGTCTATATGTATGTGTATGTGTATGTGGATGTGTCTGTATGTATGTGTATGTGAATGTGTGTCTGTGTGTATGTGTGTGTGTGTCTGTCTGTATGTGTGTGTAAGTGTGTCTGTATGTGTGTGTATGTGTATGTGAATGTGTCTATATATATGTGTATGTGAATGTGTCTGTATGTATGTGTATGTGAATGTGTGTCTGTATGTGTGTGTGTCTGTGTATGTATGTGTCTGTGTGTGTGTGTGTGTATGTGAATGTGTATGTGTATGTGAATGTGTCTGTGTGTATGTGTATGTAAATGTGTCTGTGTATGTATGTGAATGTGTCTGTGTATGTATGTGTATGTGAATGTGTCTGTGTGTGTGTATGTGTGTGTGTATGTGTATGTGAATGTGTATGTTTGTGTGTGTATGTGAATGTGTCTGTGTGTGTGTGTAAGTGTGTGTATGGGAATGTGTCTGTG
>JAWQEG010004202.1:145000-168239 GCA_033782935.1 Petrolisthes cinctipes
AAAAATGTACGTCATGATATTTCAACCCCCAAAACCTCTGTAAAAAATGTACGTCATAATATTTCAACCCCCAAACCTCCGTGAATAATGTGTAACTCACATTTCAGTTTTGTCCGACAATCAGAAGCTGTATATAAAATGTGTAACTCGCATTATGAGAAGCTGTATATAAAATGTATAACTCGCATTATGAGAAGCTGTATATAAAATGTATAACTCGCATTATAAGAAGCTGTATATAAAATGTATAACTCGCATTATGAGAAGCTGTATATAAAATGTGTAACTCGCATTATGAGAAGCTGTATATAAAATGTATAACTCGCATTATCAGAAGCTTTATATAAAATGTATAACTCCCATTATCAGAAGCTGTATATAAAATGTATAACTCCCATTATCAGAAGCTGAATAAAATGTGTAACTGGCTTTTCAGTTCTGTCCGACAATCAGAAGCTGTATATAAAATGTGTAACTCGCATTTCAGTTTTGTCGGACAATCAGAAGCCGCCGCCGTCATCATGCCGGAGCCTAAGCCATTTGAACGCCTGCCTGCCGTGGTCCGACCGACACACTACAACATCACACTGCAGCCCAACCTTGTCAAGTGTGTCTTTCAAGGCTCGGAGGAGATCACCTTAGATGTACGTCTGTCTGTGTGTGTGTTTCTGTCTGTATGGAGAATGCTTAACTTATTTTTTTTATATATATACAGTATATGGTACTATATGTGTAGCGAACATTTTTTTTTTTTTTTTAATTCTATATAGAGTACTATGTGTGTGTAGCTATCCACTATACATATTCTGTGCTAAGTACTATACTGCAGTAGAAATAGCAGGTGTGAAATAGACTTGTATCACTGTTTGTGAAATAGCAGGTGTGTGAATTAACAGGTGTGTGAATTAACAGGTGTGTGAATTAGCAGGTGTGTGAAATAGACTGGTATCACTGTTTGTGAATTAGCAGGTGTGTGAAATAGACTGGTATCACTGTTTCCTGCCTTGGTATTCCCAGATCAAGGAGCCCACTCGGGAAATCAAGTTCAACACGCTAGAACTGAGTCTGAGGGACATTAAGGTGAGACTCGGAGAAGGTGAGAGTGTGAAGCCTTCCTCCACAGACATCTCCACCACCACTGAGACCGCTACACTCTCCTTTGACCGTCCCCTCCCAGCCGGTACAGCCACTCTCTCCCTCTCCTTTTCTGGCGAGCTCAATGACAAGATGAAGGGCATGTACCGCAGCAAATACACCTCGTGAGTAGAAGTCCGTATAGATTTAATTAAGAGCTGTTTCAATGAGTATTATAAAATTATGTTCGTCTTATTGCCAAAAGTATGTCAGAAAAATATGCAGTGATATAAGAGGAGCTTGTGGTATGAATTATAATATGTTTCCTAAATATTATAAAATTATGTTTGTCATATTGCCAAAAGTATGTCAGAAAATATTCAGTGACATAAGAGTAGCTTGTGGTATGAACGACTGACCAAGGATGATAAGAGTTAGTGCACCAAGATAAATAGTACACACACAAGTCTAAATTTTAAAACAATAGCTATGTATATTGTGGGAGTGTGTATGGGGTGGTCTGAAAGTCATATACACACCCCTTACCATACACTTACAATTGGATGAGACATTTGTAGGGGTGACAAGACTTTTGGACCCACTCTTCAATTCAAATTATCTATGTCTATTGAAGATGTGTCACTGACCAGGCCTTGTTTTAGTTTTTAAAGAGCGGTATGAAATTTTTTGAGCCATGAACACCAATAACTTAAAAGAATTCTCGCCATTTTCTCACAATGTCACAAAACGACTTTATTACTGGTACAGCCGGGAGCATAAATTCGCGCCCATCTCCTGTATACCCGAGCTCGTAAATTCGCGACCACGTACTTAGATGTTTAAGCCATTTGAGCGGGTAACATTTATTTGGGGAGGAATCAAGAGTAGGTGGAAAATAGTAGAGGGAAATGATACAATCTTTCACCTACAATGACACCTTCCCCACACAGTGTTACCAGCTCAGATGACATAAACATTTGGGGATGTGGTCATGAATTTTCGAGCTCGAGTGTACCATCTAATGCTAATATGACTAGATTGTTGTATTTTGAACTAGTTTCTATTCTAATAACATATGTAATTTACCATATGAAAAGTATATATGTCATTATTACATTCAAATTGTGTTACAACATCCCGATAACTCATACATACACAGGTGGAAATGAAGCGAATTTATACTGCCGACTGTACATGTATGTGATAAAGATGAGGTGTGGTGTATGGTATTGCAGATTTTTCATTTCTTATAGGCTAAAATAAGTGCTTACAAATAGTTTCATGTCGATTTCCTAATATGAAAATTCCATTCTTAGAGTAACAGAATAAATTAGCTGAAGTGATGAGAGAATCATTTTCATAACAGTACAATTATGACAGCATTTTATAATATACAGTACTCATAGGTTTTATAATTTGTAACATTATGCCTTGATGGAATATTTCTTTATTATAACCATATAGTAATTTATATATGTAAATGCCATATGTTTGTAATTTGTAACATTATTTTTCTTTATTGTAACCATTTTTTTTATTTGTGTATATGACTTATGTTTGTATAATTTGTAACATTATTTTTCTTTATTGTAACCATTAATTAATTTGTGTACTGTATATGTTACGTCCGTACAGGGTGGATGGTGAGGAGCGTTACTCTGCCGTTACTCAGTTTGAGGCCACTGATGCTCGTCGCTGCTTTCCTTGCTGGGATGAACCTGCACTCAAAGCCACTTTTGATATAACCCTGGTGGTTCCACATGACCGCATCCCTCTCTCAAACATGGTACCGTTTAAGGGGGTTCGGGAATAGGAGGACAGGCTTGGGGGGGGGGGGTTAAGGGTGTGTGGGAGTAGGGGACAGGCTTGGGGGGTGCAGGAGTAGGGTGACAGGCTGGGGGGGGGGGTTAAGGGTGTGTGGGAGTAGGGAACAGGCTTGGGGGGGGTGCGGGAGTAGGGGGACAGGCTGGGGGGGGGGGTGCGGGAGTAGGGGGACAGGCTTGAGGGGGGGGTGCGGGAGTAGGGGGACAGGCTTGTGGGGGGGGTTAGGGGGGTGCGGGAATAGGGGACAGGCTTTCTACCCACCCCAAGCCTGTCCCCCTATTCCCGCACCCCTCAAACCGCCCCCCAAGCCTGTCCCCTACCCCTTTAACACACACAACCATACTTACTGTCCCTCCCTCCTGTCTATCTTTCCTCTATAGTGTTACAGGGTCTACCAGGACTACAGTAGCTTCATCTCACTTTGAATTAGCTGTGAATTGGACTATCTAGTCAGGCATCCCAAACACAGTGTAGTCCAGCCTATTTTTTTTTATTACCAAATTTACTCGGAGCTTTTCCCCCAGTTTGTCACAAAAAAAAATATATTTGTTCAAGGCTTACAGTCCATATGTAGTACTGTATGTTTTTTAATTACCAAATTTACTCGGAGCTTTTTCTCCCAGTTACTCACAAAAATATATATATAATGTGTTCAAGGCTTACAGTCCATTATGCAGTACTGTATTTCTGTTTTGTGTGTATGACAAGTAGTAAGATAAATATTGATGTTATAAAGTAATATTTTTTGGCAAGTTGTAAGATAAATATTGATGTTATACCATCATGTTTGGCAAGTACAGTAATAAGATTCATATTGATATTTTTTAGAAATATCGATATTATTCAGTCATGTTTTTTGACAAGTAGTAAGATGAATATTGATGTTTTTCAGAAATATTGATATTATTCAGTCATGTTTTTTGACAAGTAGTAAGATGAATATTGATGTTTTTCAGAAATATCGATATTATTCAGTCATATTTTTTGACAAGTAGTGAGATAAATATTGATGTTTTACAGTCATTTTTTTGGCAAGTAGTCAAATAAATATTGATATTATTAAGTCATATTTTTTGACAAGTAGTGAGATAAATATTAATGTTATATTTTTTGACAAGTAGTGAGATAAATATTAATGTTTTACAGTCATTTCTTTAAAACCCAGATCCTCTTTCCCCAGCCTGAAGAATCCCGGGTGCCACATGAATCCGACTCCAACCTACAAGTGGTCAAGTTTTCCCGGAGTCCTCTGATGTCGACGTACCTGGTGGCGGTGGTGGTGGGGGAATACGACCATGTGGAAGACACCTCATCAGATGGAATTAAGGTTGGAAATAAACCACTCTAACTCTTATTTATTTATTTATTTATTTTACTCTAACTCTTTATTTATTTATTTCACTCTAACTCTTATTTATTTATGTTGTTTCACTCTAACTCTTTATTTATTTATTTCACTCTAACTCTTATTTATTTATGTTGTTTCACTCTAACTCTTATTTATTTATGTTGTTTCACTCTAACTCTTATTTATTTATGTTTCACTCTAACTCTTATTTATTTATTTATTTTATTTCACTCTAACTCTTATTTATTTATGTTGTTTCACTCTTAACTCTTTATTTATTTATTTCACTCTAACTCTTATTTCTTTATGTTGTTTCACTCTAACTCTTATTTATTTATGTTGTTTCACTCTAACTCTTATTTATTTATGTTTCACTCTAACTTTTATTTATTTATGTTGTTTCACTCTAACTCTTATTTATTTATGTTGTTTCACTCTAACTCTTTATTTATTTATTTCACTCTAACTCTTATTTCTTTATGTTGTTTCACTCTAACTCTTATTTATTTATGTTGTTTCACTCTAACTCTTATTTATTTATTTATTTTATTTCACTCTAACTCTTATTTATTTATTTAATTTCACTCTCCTAACTCTTATTTATTTATTTAATTTCACTCTCCTAACTCTTATTTATTTATTTTATTTCACTGTAACTCTTATTATTTATTTATTTTATATCATAGGAGGATATCATTATTATTGCCTTGTCGGTTCAGTATGGGACTAATCACTACTATAGGCTATTGTATATTAAAGGGGAAATTTTGTGTTGGTAAATCTGGAGCAACTGAATCCTCCAAACTATTCCAAGCAACGGAACACCATTGATTTTGTTCATGTGGTCCTGTTTCTTGGCATACTTTGGAGGAATCAAGGCACTCCAATGTAACAAAAGTGAATTACCTCCTTAAGCTATGGAACAAGAATGATTATATTCAATTATGATTTAATATAAAGCCATCAAAATTTTTGTCATATCATATCACGTAAGTCTGACGATTCTGTGTACAGTATTAATTAAGTTTTTTTTTTTTCTTGTGTGTGTGTGTGTGTGGTCCAGGTGCGTGTGTACACTCCAGTGGGTAAGCAGGAGCAAGGAAAGTTTGCCTTGGAAGTGGCCACCAAGGTACTGCCATACTACAAGGAGTACTTTAAGATTGCCTATCCTCTTCCTAAGATGGACCTCATTGCCATTGCTGATTTCTCTGTTGGTAAGACATATTTACCTTTATTTATATTCTCTTGGTAAGACATATTTAAGTATTTATATTTTCTTGGTGAGACATATTTACCTTTATTCATATTTTCTTGGTAAGATATATTTACGTATATTTATATTTTCTTGGTAAGTTATATTTACGTTTATTTATATTTTCTTGGTGAGACATATTTACATTTATTTATATTTTCTTGGTAAGACATATTTACGTTTATTTATATTTTGTTGGTAAGAGATATTTACGTATATTTTTATATTTTCTTGGTAAAGCATATTTACGTATATATATATTTACTTGTATTTATAATGTTACGTATATTTATTTTCTTGGTAAGACATATTTGCGTATATTTATATTCTGTTGGTGAGACATATTTAAGTGTATATATATTTGGTTGGTAAGACATACTGGTTATTATGTAGCTGTTAAGATGTTATTCAAGTGATTTCTTCCACTTGATAATGTGAAGAGGAATAGATGAAAAGTGCATTGTAATTTATACTCATGTAATATTGTGTTCTTACCTATTTGTATCTTTACAGGATTGAGTCAAGCTCGTAATGTCCCGTATCTTAAAACACAATTATCATATTTTTCTTTAAAGCTATGTATGTTTTTGACACACACCACTTCTGGTAATTTATTCCATTTGTCTATTACTCTACTTGTGTGTGTGTGTGTGTGTGTATCTGTGTGTATGTGTATCTGCGTGTGTGTGTGTGTGTTTGGTACAGGTGCCATGGAGAACTGGGGCCTTGTAACCTATCGTGAGACTTGCCTCCTGGTGGACCCTCACAACACCAGTGCCAGTCAGAGACAGTGGATTGCCCTCGTGGTTGGACACGAGTTGGCACATCAGTGGTTCGGCAACCTTGTCACCATGGTAGGTTGTTGGTTTGTTTGTGTGATCACTTTCATCTCTCTACTACTTCTTGAATAACTTAATGGAGGGGATTCTTTTGTTGGTGAATTCGTGTATCATTTTCATCTCTCTACCACTTCTTGAATAGCTTAATGAAGGGGGGATACTTTTGTTGGTGAATTCGTGTATCACTTTCATCTCTCTACCACTTCTTAAATAGTTTAATGGGGGGGTTCTTTTGTTGGTGAATTCGTGTGATCATTTTCATCTCTTTACTACTTCTTGAATAACTTAATGGGGGGGATTCTTTGGTTGGTGAATTAGAAGGTCTCTCATTCCTCCAAACTATGCCAGAAAACAGATGCCCTCTATGGTTACTAATAGGAGATCTGTATCTGTGTCGTGGCATAGTTTGGAGGAAGGTAGCCTTTCAATTTCCCAACAAGGGAACCTCTCCTTAAAGGGGGGAAATTTTGTGTTGGTAAATCTGGAGCAACTGAATCCTCCAAACTATTCCAAGCTACAGAACACCATTATATTTGCTCTTCTGGTCCTGTTTCCTGCATAGAGCTATACACATAGAGCGCTTAACCCTGTGTTATTAGATAGGGGAGGAGTGTCACCACAGGCGAGCGCTCTATTGTATAGATAGCTGCGCTTTGAACTCCCGTACGTACTTGTATAGTATGTTTCTATCCACAGTTATTGACATTTCCCTGATTTGTAAAGCATTGTATCTTGTTATTTAATTATGCAGGTTTTGTTAAATCAATTAACAGAGCTATACGTTGTATATAATTATATATTATAAGAAGGTGACTGTGGATGAGTGCCAACGATAGTTTTGTTTATCTAACTCATTTCACCTTTTAACCGAAATGTATTTATATTTAATCAGCCATTCACTGATATATCGGTTAAAGAAATACTTATTCATATATTGTGGGTCACTATAATGTAGTTAATATACCATATCATCAATAAAAGACCGAATAAATGAAATAATATCTTACCCTGGCATAAGCTAACAGGCTGGCGGGTTGAGGGGAAGGGCAGGTATCATGGCCGCCAACCCACTTCCGGTGGTGACACGCCTGGGGGGGGGGGTTGCGTGCTCTATGTGTATAGCTCTGTGGTTTCCTGGCATACTTTGGAGGAATCAAGGCACTCCAATTTAACGAAAGTGAATTACCCCCTTAATTAAGGACCCTGTGATCGTTGTGTATGAGAATTGGGAGCTTCTGATTCCTCCTGACTACACCACAAAACAAACTCCTTCCATATAGGTGGTATTTCATGGCAGTAATTGAAGGACACATTTACCTGTACTCTATAAGAAAAACAATAATGGTTAATAAAAATACTATATTTCTTTTGTAATTTGACAGGAGTGGTGGACTCACCTGTGGCTGAATGAGGGATATGCAACATTTGTGGAGTTTCTGTGTGTGGATCATCTCTTCCCTGAGTACGACATTTGGACTCAGTTTGTAACCAACACATATGTAAGAGCCTTAGAGCTGGACTGCCTCAAGAACTCCCACCCTATAGAAGTTCCCGTTGGCCATCCTTCAGAAGTGGACGAGATATTTGATGACATTTCCTACAGCAAAGGAGCTTCAGTGATCCGCATGTTGCATTGCTATCTTGGTGATAAGGTACAATTGCTTAGAAACTGAATTTTTTTACTGGATACAAAGCAGAATGATAGTTTAAAAAGAAGAATAGTTTTAAACATAAGCTACAGTAGAATGAAATTTAAGCAGTCACATTTTTACACCGATAAATTCTCAGCTTCCTCTTCCTACACATAAAATTCTCAGCTTCCTCATCTTACACATAAATAAATACAATATTACCTGTATGTTGGTGATTTACACATTTCGTCACTTCAGGATTTCCGTGCTGGTATGAACAAGTACCTCACCCGTCACCAATACGGCAACACATACACTGAGGACCTGTGGTCAGCACTTAGCGAGGCGTCCAAGAAACCCGTAGCAGAGGTGATGAGCACGTGGACTAAACAGACAGGCTTCCCTATGATCACCGTGGCCTCTCACCAGGACGGAGACAACCGAGTCCTTACCCTCACCCAGCAAAGATTCCTTGCCGATGGTTCAGCAGGTGAGTCTGAGGGTGAAAGGGGAAGAGGTCTGATGGGCCCATTCCACAGTGGCTTTGGTTGGTTTGTTAGGATACTCCCCAGCCAACCACACCACTTGTCAGTCTTAATTATATTCAACAACAAACTCTGTATCCATATCCACAAAATCTGTCTGGTAGTTCCATTATTACCATAGTTTGTTAGGAGGCTCCCCAACCAACCACACTTGTCAGTCTTAATTATATTCAACAACAAACTCAGTATCCATATCCACAAAATCTGTCTGGTAGTTCCATTATTACCATAGTTTCATTGTGGTGTCGTCAAATTCATCCAATAATTCACTCAGCAGTCATTTAACCAGTTCAGATTCTTTCGTTAGGGCGCTTGCAAACCAAAACAAACCAGTGTGGAATCGGCACTAACGTCTCGTTACGGGAATAGTATATAATTTATAGTGTTGGTAAATCTGGAGCAAAATGAATCCATCAAAATATTCCAAGCAACAGAACACCATTATTTTTGCTCTTCTGGTTGTTGTTGTTGTTGAAGTTCCTCAAGCTGTCTGGCCGAGCAGCCCCGAGCTCCTGAGGAAGGTCATGGCCTGAACCGGGCTTTCCCACAGTGCCCTCAGAGAGTGTATGTTGTGTTGTTGGCGAGTGTGGTTGTGTGCGTTGCAGTCTTCAATGATGTGTTTAATAGAATGGGGTGCTGTGTTACATCCTGGACAGGCATCCACAATGGCTCCATCCAGCCTCTTCTGATAAGTCAGAAGGGCCGGGTGATGGCCACACCGCAGCCTGGCCAGGTGGACTCTGTCCTCACGGGGAAGGGAGGATTCGGATGGGTGGATG
Organism: Petrolisthes cinctipes; assembly: GCA_033782935.1. Taxonomy (NCBI): domain Eukaryota; kingdom Metazoa; phylum Arthropoda; class Malacostraca; order Decapoda; family Porcellanidae; genus Petrolisthes; species Petrolisthes cinctipes. Next base: position 154,293 of record JAWQEG010004202.1, read on the forward strand.
TCAGGAGGTCGTGCATGCAGCTGAGTGTTGTTTTTGAGTGTTTGGATGGATTGATGAGTGATTTGAGTACGGATGTGTTTCTGGAGATTGGTTTGGGGTGGGCAGGGTGTAAGAGATGATAGTATTTGTGTATGGTATCGTGTACTGGGTGTTGTTTTGATGTTCCTTGGCATGTGTGGGTGTTGTGCCATGTAGTGTAGTGGATGGTGTGGGTTTGTGGAGGCTGCAGCAAGTGTTTGTGTGCTCTTCTGGTTGTGTTTCCTGGCATACTTTGGAGGATTCAAGGAGCTCCAATGAATAGTACTTGTACCCTCTTAATTAAGGGGATAATTCACTTTAGTTGCTTGGAATAATTTGGAGGATTCAGTTGCTCCAGATTTTCCAACACAAAATTTCCCCCTTAACTTGTAAATAAAGTCTGACCACTAATGCATTATTCTTCTACAAAAATTAACCTACAGGGAACATCATTTTTTCTGAGAATAATTATAACTGCTAATGTTCTATTTCAGGTAAAGTTTTCACCATCTAAGATAATTTTTATGAATACAGTACTCGTGTTATTTCATGGGTCATCGTCATAAAAGAAAATTCATGCTTTCATAATTATCGATCATATCTTTCATTATTTCATTATTATTTTTCCAAATCACAAACACAACAATGGATGTCTTGTTTATGTTAATTATTATGTCTTTTTTTTTTCTGTGTGTGTTATTTAATTATTATTTTTCTAAATCACAAACACAATTGAATTCTTGTTTATGTTAATGATGTCTTTTTCTTTCTCTCTGTGTGTGTTATTTCATTATTATTTTTCTAAATCACAAACACAACAATAGATGTCTTGTTTATGTTAATTATTATGTTTTTCTTTCTGTGTGTGTTATTTCATTATTATGTCTTTTTCTTTCTTTGTGTGTGTGTGTGTGTGTGGCAGGTGACAGCAGCCAGTGGATGGTACCAATCAGTATTTCTACACAAGAGGATCCTTCCAAAGTGGCTCAGGAGTTGTTGCTGGAGAGTCGTACAATGCAGGTGGTGCTGGAGAATGTGTCAGAGTCAACGTGGGTCAAACTCAACCCTGGCACTGTTGGCTACTACAGGTAAGTCTCATACATTACCAGGATTTCATCTCCACGCTGGAGGTAGCCCCATCATGTCGCACACCCTCCCAAACAAAATGCCCAAACATAGAACTCCCCCTCCCACGGACACACACACACACACACACACACACACACTCTCCACATCTCAACCCCCCGATCCCTGTTGGAGGAGGGAGCCCCCCGACCGCACAACCGCATCTCCTTGTGGGACTACAAGGGGTACAGTCATGTTTGCATCCATAGCAAGGCCCGACAGCAAAAGCTGGTTTACCCCTGCCACTTCACTACAGGGTAAACTCCCCCTCCAGCATTCAGCCGGCCATGGTCCACACTCAATGCAGGCCCCTCCTTCAAGGGCCGTGAAGCCACGTCCACTCTTCAAGTATTCACCACTCTCCTCCACTTGTTTCTATCACGTATAATTACTCTACCTTGCTCCACAGGTATACCTCTTCCACTCAGAGCTCCTTTCACAGTGTCCATCCATCTCTGTTATTGTATAGTCATTGTATAGTTTTTAAAATATTAGGACTCTAATTTTTTACTAATTAATTTGGTGATTATGATTTCACAGGACCCACTACCCCTAACTTTTTACTAATTAATTTGGTGATTATGATTTGACAGGACCCAGTACCCGCCAGAGATGTTGACACAACTGATCCCAGCCATCCAGGACAAGTGCCTCCCTCCTCTTGATCGCCTCGGAGTCTTCAATGACCTATTTTCTATGGTACAGTAATCCTTGGTTCTTTTGAAAGATATAGTATTTCACTTTTGAGAGATGCAGTATTTTATTTTTGAGAGATACAGTATTTCACTTTTGTTTTCTGGAGTTATTAAAGAGATGGATAATTATGGAGGTAGTGGTTAAATAATGAATAAAGGTACAGGATGGGTGGAGAATAGGAAAGATCCCTGCTTGTTATATATAAATGTAGAGGTCAGGAGGAGGGGCAGTGAGGAGTGGTACAAAAGTAGAGGGAGGTGTTAAGTAAATAGTTTAGATAAGTAAAAGTAGAGGGAGGTGTTTAGATAAGTAAATAGTAAGTAAATATATTAGATAGGTAAAAGTAGAGGTGACTAGTGTTTAGATAAGTAAATTGTATTGAAAACATTAAGGGGTTAATTTACTTTTATTATATTGGAGTGCATTGATTCCTCCAAAGTATGCCAGGAAACAGGACCAGATGAACAAAAATAATGGTGTTCTGTTGCTTGGAATAGTTTGGAGGAATCATTTACTCCAGATTTACCAACAGTGTACTTCCCCCTTCAGTACACTCATGTTTCAAGATATCATTACATTATTTTGTTGTTGTCTTATTTTAGGTGGATATTAACCACAGTGTTTATTTTAACAGGTACAAGCTGGACACACAAGCACAGTGGAGGTTCTCAAGATACTAAGGGCCTTTGAAGATGAAGAAGACTTTACAGTATGGTCAGCTGTCCATAACTGTGTGGCTCGTCTCAACCAACTGCTCTCACACACAGATTTCCACTCCACATTTGCTGCCTTTGTCCGACAACTCTTCTCTAGGATTGGACAAAGACTGGGCTGGGAGGCCAAACCTGGTGAAAGTAAATACAGTTCAACTTTATCTCTATTTTCCGTCCAGATGCCTGAAGAATGAATCCAATATTTATATTTATTCTGCCGCCTGATAATTAATTCATCTTAATAATATTTGTGTAATTACTGTACCTCCATTTTCCAAATTTGATGTACAGTCTACAGAAAAAGTTCCCTTCATTTCCACCTGCATACAGGGTGTATCGCGAGGTATATCATTAAATTACACCAGAGATATAAAATAAAATTTTGAGTATATTTTGTTGTATAAAGTATGGTGTGTGTGATCTCAGTAAAGTACAATGAATACTGATAAAAACTATTTTAACTTGTGTTGTCAAATGGCGGTGAGCGTCGGAGGGAGTGGAAGCCTAATATTGTTTTCGGACCAAAGAGGCCTTATTTATTTAATCTTAATAAGTTTTATAATGATTGCAATATTTATGTGATGTTCTATAACGTACATTGAATCATATTTTCAATGCAGAGGGATAATACCAGGCCTGTATAAGAAGAAAATCCGTGAAATGTAGGGAAATGCTAAGACTTGCAGCTGGCGTTATGTAGGTAAAGTTTACCTAACCTCTAAAAGATATTAATCATATTTCGTCGAATATTATTTATAGGGGCCTGGTATTATCCCTCTGCATTGAAAATATGATTCAATGTACGTTATAGAACATCACATAAATATTGCAATCATTATAAAACTTATTAAGATGAAATAAATAAGGCCTCTTTGGTCCGAAAACAATATTAGGCTTCCACTCCCTCCGAAGCTCACCGCCATTTGACAACACAAGTTAAAATAGTTTTTATCAGTATTCATTGTACTTTACTGAGATCACACACAGCATACTTTATACAACAAAATATACTCAAAATTTTATTTTATATCTCTGGTGTAATTTAATGATATACCTCGCGATACACCCTGTATGTATGAGTTATAGTGATGTTATAACACAATTTGAATGCAGAGATCACAGATATAATTCTCATACGATAAATTACATACCTATGTTGTTGGAATAGAAACTGGTTCAGAATGCAACTATCTGGTCATATTAGCATTATTTAGTACACGAGATGGACGCGAATTAATGCTGCTGGCTGTACTTCCACCTTTCATGAAGAGATACACATTTTAAGGAAGCATTGTAATTTTTTCGAAGATATTTTAATCCTCACTCACCCCTTTGATATTTCTTGCATGTAAGGATTTTATCATTTATTCTTCAAATTCATTTCAGTGAGTTCACTTTTCTTTGAGCCTTTCACCACAGATCATAATATCATAAATTAAAAAACTCTGGTATATTATGACGTGTGTGTGTGTGTGAGTAGCAGTTGACCTGGGCCATGGTAACGGGCGTGATGAAGAATTTCTAGTGTCGGAACATGAAAAAAAAAAATGATAATAATAAAACAAGAAATATAAAAAAAATATAAATACAGTTAAACCTCGATCTAATGGACCCCGATGCAACGGATTTCGGATGCAATGGACACAATCCACTGGAGAAATTTTTTAAAAATTTGTCTGAATTTTGGGTCCGAATGTTTAAAACTCCCACCCGGGTGAAACGTACCGAGACCGCTACTTGAGTTTTTGTCCGCTTGGCGGCGCGGGTGTTTTGCTTTGTTTACAAGCATGGGTTTGACTGGTTGTGTTTCGCTACATCTCTCTTGTTTTCATTATATTTTGCAGTATTGCATTATTTGTTTGGCCCCTTGTGTTCTACATTATCACTATGGCACCTATAGAGAGAAGAAAGCGTGTGAATCTGAGCATTGCTGATAAATTAGAACTTATTAAGAAGTTAGAAGCTGGTGTTTCTGTGTCTCGTGTCTGTGAAATTTTTACATTACTGTATACAGTAGGTACATTATTTACACATCATTACATACCTATTTTTTTTTTTTTTTTTTACATATAGTGAGTGGAGGAAAGGAAAAAACAAATAAATAAATGGTTCCATTTGCCTATTGGCATCCTCCACTCATAAAATATTTAAAACAACTGGATTTAAATTGCTGGGGGTTATAACTTGCTGGAAAACATTCCCTTGGAAGAGAATTCCACAGGGAAGTAGTACGGGGAGTAAATGAATTTTTGTAAGCAGTTGTCCTGCAACGTGGAGGAGTCAGTGTGAACTCATGCGCATTCTCAGCTGCCCTAGTCCTCCGCGGAAAGACGCGAAGGGGTGGTATAATCAGGGCAAGTTCATCCGAACATTTCTTATAAAAGTATCTATAAAATAGTGCAAGGGAAGCAACATTTCTACGTACTGATAAGGGAGGGAATTCATTAGTGATCATAGGATTATTGATCAGTCTGATAGCTCTGTTTTGAATTTTATCTAATTGTCTTAACATCACCGATCCACAACCAGCCCACAGAGGTGAACAATATTCCATCTGGGAACGCACATGACTCTTATATATTACTGCTATCTGCTCGTCAGTCAAATAATTACAAGCTCTGTATAAAAGTCCCATCTTCCTAGATGCAGTTTTGGCAATGGATTTTACATAGGGAGTCCAACTGAGGTTTTCATTTAAAGTTACACCAAGGAGATCAATGCTGTGGGACTTGGGGATATTTGTATTATTGAAAATAATGTGAGAATCTTGATTATCTGATCTATTTGAGAACGGGATGTATTTAGTTTTATTTGCATTGAAAGAAACTAGGTTGTTTTGTCCCCATTCAAAGATCTTCGTTAAGTCTTCATTTAATGAAATTGAAGTGGCAAGTTTGTATTCTAAAATATTGTGTTGAGTAAAACTATCATTAAATGAGAAGGAACTGTGAATAGTTGAATCATCAGCATAGGAGTGAATTGAATTCTGAGTAACTGACAAAAGATCATTAATATGAATGAGGAACAAAGTTGGAGCCAAGACCGCTCCTTGAGGAACACCAGCATTAATGGGATGAAAGTCGGAATACAGACCATCTACCATCACACGTAATTTTCTGTTGCTAAGATATGAATTAATTAGGGGAACAAAAGATTGAAGGCCATAATGTGGAAGCTTAGACAGTAATGATCTGTGCCGTACTCTGTCAAAGGCTTTAGATATATCAAGGCAAATTGTGTGTATATACATCTGTATTTGTGTTAATTTTTGTACATACACACTTGTTTTTTTTTTTTTCATACCCCCCCCCCCCCCCCCCCTAAATATTCTTCGCTGTAACAGACTATCCGGCTTTAATGGACACCCTCTCCCCCCTATTAGTCCATTAAATCGAGGTTCAACTGTATAAATATAAAATAAAAAAAATATGTGCCCTTCTGCCTTTCCCCAGAACATTTGGACACACTGTTGAGGTCACTGGTGCTTGGACAGTTGGGTCTGTATGGTGATAAAGGGGTGGTGGGAGAAGCACGCAAAAGGCTGTCAGCACATGTAGCCCACACCACAACACTTCCTGCTGACCTTCGCTCGCCTGTGTACAAGACTGTTGTTGCCCAGGCCGACGAGAAGACTTATGAGCAGATGCTAAAGGTGAACATGTTTGAAAGTTTGTTGTTATTTAGTTTTCTAAATACCCTAGTGGTCATTATGATGTTAAACAAGATGCTATAAATTAAAATGATACATATATAGACTAATTTTTTTTTTTTTTTGGTATTTATGGGGGTAATTCACTTCTGGTACATTGGAGTGCCTTGATTCCTCCAAAGTATGCCAGGAAACAGGACCAGTTTGACAGAAATAATGGTGGCCTGTTGCTGGGAATAGTTTGGAGGAATTATTATCTCCCAAAATGCCAAAACTGTACCTTCCCCATAATATTCATCCACATGTGTGTATCTCAAACAATTTACTGACTAATTAATGTTTTCACGTTCCCATATGACGTTATTGTTTTAAGGGGGTAATTCCCTTTTGGTACATTAGAGTGCCTTGATTCCTCCAAAGTATACCAGGAAACAGGACCAAGTTAACAAAAATAATGGTGTTCTGTTGCTTGGAATAGTTTGGAGGATTCAGTTGCTCCAGATTTATTAACACAAAATTTCCTCCTTAAGTACAGTAGTGTGTAGCTGCTTGTAGTAAATTAAAATATGGTACTTAACCTATATTATTGGAAAGAGGGAAGCTGTCAAAATCATACACGAATTACACCAATATGGATGGTTATTTTTGACCACGTCTGTACCAAGATATTATTTATTTCCTTATGGCTGTGTTATGCAGTGGATGTCTGGCCATTAATTAGGAAGACAGTCATGGGAGTTTGAATTATGAACTGTTGCTAACATATACAGTCGCGGTCAATAATAATCATCCACATATGGTTATCTCAAACAATTTACTGTCTAATGTTTTCACGTTCATATATGATATTATTGTTATAAGTAGTGCGTAGCTGCTTGTAGTGAATTAAAGATGGTACTTAATCTATTTATTGAAAAGTATATTAGCTAAGGAATAGAGGGAAATAGTCAAAATTTTACGTGAGTTACTCATATGTGGATGATTATTATTGACCGTGACTGTACATACAGACCTGTCATACCAACTTTTTGCTTGGTTACCTGTATATTATTACTATGCTGTATTGGTACTATTTTACTATGGGCAGTATAATTACTACTATTATTATTATGGGGAGATTTTCTCTGGTTTGTGAATTGGAAGGTCTGCGATTCCTCCAAACTATGCCACAAAACAGATCCACCTATTAGTACCACTGAAGGTGTCTGTTTTCTGGTATAGTTAGGAGGAATCACCAGCCTTCTAATTTACTACTAACAAGAGATTCTCCCCTTTAACTTTCTTCTCTTGCTTCCTTTCCTCTGCAGTTGTACCGAGAGGCTGATCTTCACGAGGAGAAGGATCGCATCTCCCGCTCCCTTGGTGCCACCAGGGACCCCAACCTTATCCAGCGAGTCCTCCAGTTTGCAATGTCGGTGAGTATTGTAGATTAGTTTTTGTATTGTAGTTTATTTTTTAGTTCTTGTAGTAGTTTATCTTTTAAGATAGTGTAAGTGTAAAATCCACTTACTCATTTCTAAATTTGTATAATATCTGACAGATTTTGAAGCTGTGGGTATTAATGTGGTGGAATGTGTGTATGTATACGCACACAGGCTACCACAAAAATACTTACAGCTTTAAAATCTGTCTTGATATTATGAATTTAGAAATTATTTTGGTGGAAAGGAACGTGTGTGTGCTACTGAACAGTATTGCAAAGATCCATTACAGTATTTGTTCATGAAGGTAAGAGGAAAATATCAGGTTTATTTCAACTCTTTATTATACAGCTTTCATTTCTATACATTTATCAATACTATACAAACTTTTTCAGAGTGAGGTGAGGAATCAGGACACTGTGTTCGTCATTATCAGTGTTGCCATGACAGCACCTGGTCGTTCAGCAGCCTGGGCATTCTTCAAGAAACATTACCAGGAACTTGTTGATAGATATGAGGTATGTTGTACTCACCTGTAAACATCAACAAACATGTTCAGGCTTCCATACAGGGTAAATGGTACTGAGCACACAAACTGGCTTGCACAGTGCAGTTTGTGGCCTGTCTTGTGTCACAAACTACCCCACACACACAAACTGCACTGTGCAAGCCAGTTTTTACAGTGTGTTATGCTCAGTGCTGCTGATCGTGTATGTATGTATGGGGCCAATTAGTCATGATGAATGGACTGTATGTGAGGTAGGCTGTTACAGAAGAGATATAAATATAATTAGGGCAGGTTTATAGAAAGATTATACAGGAGCTAAGAAAAAGAACTACCATCACTATTGAAATTGTATTCAGACTTTTCAAGAAGGTGCTCAGCACATAACATTAATTTGATAGAGATAAGATGAAGAAATATCCATAGTGGCAGGCAAAATAATATTATAACTGTGTTGCTGACTATAAAATCTAGTACACTGCAGTCAAAGCTCGAGATCTGGAGCAGAAGTTTCTGGACGATAGCTCGCTCAAAGCCTCCATTGGTTGGAGATGTGTGTGGGCTGTTATCCAGAAACCACCTGCTTCTCAGACATAGGTGGGCTAGATTTTATTGTCAGAGAGTGTATGGATTGTTATCTTGTCCTTCATGAAAACTATTTAAGGGTATACTCTGGGTACATTATAGTTTATTGATTCCTCCAAAGTATGCCATGAAACAGGACCAGATGAACAAAAATACTGGTGGCCTGTTGCATGGAATAGTTTGGAGGAATCAGTTGCTCCAGATTTACCAACACTGTACTTCCCCCTTAAGGACTCACCAAGGGCTATTCACTCCCTATCATAATCCCCTGTATCTGCAGTGATGTGGACAGTACTTTAAGTGTTTTGGCTCCCCTTTGAACCCAAGTCATTCCCTTTACATGTCCCTACCTTCTAGTCTTCCTGACCTTGGATCTTAAACCTCCCAAGGAACTAAATGAAACCTATATATTTTCCTTATATCTAACAAAATTAACTGAAACCTATTTATTTTCCTTAGGGAGGGTACTTAGTAACAAGGCTCATCAAGTACATTACCGAGAACTTTACCAGTGAGGACATGGCAAGGGAAGTGGAGGCATTCTTCAAGGACCGTCAGATTCCCGGCACCGAGCGCACCGTCCAGCAGAGCCTAGAGACCATCCGCCTCAATGCTGCCTGGCTCAATAGGGACCAACAAACCATCAAGAAGTACCTGGCTGACCTTCATCTCTGAGTTCCTCCTGTATCCTGAAAGCAAGAGAGGTGCCATCATTGTACACCTGACAAAATATGAATGGCAACAACTTTTGATGCAACGTTTAATAATGTCCATAGTTGTTTGTAGGGATCTTATATAAGAATGTAAGACAGAAGGATGTGTATATTTCATTCTGTATTACATACTATATTATAGTTGATACAAATAGTTGTGGATATTATTATGGTTAAAGTTCCATTAAGATTTGTTGCAATTCATATTTTGGCAACTGTACACCTGCTCCAAAAACTATCAATGCATGTGTGATTGATGTGGAAGGAGTTAAAATTATATCTCTATACATTAACAGCTCACCAGGATTACAGGGCTGCCAAAATACAGCTGGAATAATTCACTATTCTTAGTACTTGTTTGTTATCATTGGTTTACACTAAAGTATGCAGAGTTAGTTTTTGGAGCAAATGTACCTTGTAGACTCCCATTCATATTTCATAAATGGCTGGATCAAATCAGTTTTGAATTTTTACTAATATTTCATATTCTTTGCTTAAATTTTATAATACTTTGTATTATTTTGATACAAACAAAACTGGTATGGAACAGATGATGATGTTTACTGAATGGAGACAAATTAATATTTACATTGACCATTAATTTCTACATTATAATGATAGGTTATTATTTTGTTATTATGCAGAATATAATTCTGTAATGCCCATCATTCTATTGCTATCAAGACAACTAAAGCCTCATGGCACATTCTGGATGATTATTTCCATGGATTATCTTTATAACTTTATATATATACACCTTTTGTACCATGTTTAAAGTGTTGCCATATAACTTGTAACTTTCATTACTTTACACTTAATCTCGGTTTTAATGCAATACATTTTTAATCCTTTAGAAAATTAAATGGATTTTGTAAAATTCACATAATGAGACTAAGTCTACTGGTAAAATATATGTATATATATACACAGGGTTATTCAAAACTACATTTACAAAATGACAGGGTAAATTCCTGACATGATGTTAAACATAGTTCCATATATATTTTTCAAAAATGTAAAAAGTTAATTACACACATGAAAGCCAAATCCATTGCCGTGGGCGAACGATCGAACGCTTTAAAATTAACTCCTCCCCCCACCTCATCCCCTGCTCTCTCTTAAGTGGATGAGGCAAGTTTTAAATAGTATGAAGCAATGAAACCCTTATCGATCATGGGATTCAAACAGATCCGTTGGCTTTTAATCGATCCCAAGGCTTCGTGTTTCTTGTAATGTCAGATAAGTTAGTAGTACCGCCCTGGCATCTACACGTATCACTCGGTAAGTGTAACTCGACCACAAAACAATAGCCTATCTGACATTACAAGAAACACGAATACTTGGGATCAATTCGAAGCCTAAGGATCTGTTTGAATCCCGTGATCGATAAGGGTTTATTGCTTCATACATTGTATTAAGTTCCCTTGTCTACCCGAGAGAGAACACGGGGTGCTGTGGTGGGGGGGAGGAGTTAATTTTAGAAGTGTTCGATCATTCGCCCACGGTAATGGATTTGGCTTTCATGTCTGTCATTAACTTTTTAAATTTTTGAAAAATACATATGGAAATATGTTTAACATCATGTCAGGACTTTACCCTGTCATTTTGTAAATGTAGTTTTGAATAACCCTGTATATATACACTAGTGGAGTAAACAAACCATGAATTTGATTGAAAATCCTTATGAAAGATACAGTACTGCTTACACAGGCTTAGATATAAAAACCAAAATATTTTGTACATCTCCAGTGCTACAGCATTTCATGCTAAGAATTGTGAATTTTAATGATCATTATTATTATGACATACATGATATGATTGTTTGTCTCAATTGTGAAGGTAGTACAGAAGAGGATTTATGGATTTCAGTGGTCACTCAAAGAGTTTTAACATTGAGTACAGTATTATTACTATTGATGGATGGTGTGTATTCAAAATTTATTATTATTTAAACTAAGGTTGTAAAATAGAATTGACCTTGAACAACTGTCAGACAGGACTAACTTTATAAAAGTTGCTTCTGTTATACATTTACATAACCACTATGTAATTGTGGCTAATTAATAAAGTACAGTTGTCAAGGTGATGGATGACACACATTGTAGTAGTTCTTATAAATACTAAGTTCTACAAAAACATTACAGTGTTAAAATGTTATTCTTTGGTACACCTACACTAATTAAATAATCATTATAAAACTGATACATTAGAGTGAAGGAAGGTAACAAAATAACACTGATTATGATGTAGACTGAAAACAATGTGTCATTCATCTGGTTAGTACTGTATTATACATGTGTATGATGTAAGATAATTCATACATACAGTATGTTACAACTTTAACAATGAATACTTTACAATATTACATGTTAATTCATATCTTAGTTTTCTCAAGGCTGATGGAGTACTGTGTACCCCTCACAATTTTCAAATTAAATCGTGTTGCTTTTTATATTTTACATTAAAATTTTAATTTTATATATTTAATATTACTTATGAAACAAATTAGCTTTTTATTTACCAAGACTTCAGAGGTTGGGAATATTTTTCAAATTTTATTTTTCAGTGGATAAAGGATCAGATGATCCTTGGCATTTGTTTGAATGTATTATTAAAAACTAAGAAATTTCAGAATACCAACTTCTGAAGTAATCTAATGCATATCTCCAAAACAGTCATATAATTTTTGAATAAATGCAGTTATTTTGAAAGTTACAATATTCTTTCCTATCCTACTTAACCTCTTCAGTAAAATATATTGTATGTTTTGTGTATATTAACACCCTAATTCACCCTTTCCAGTCTTGACACCCTAAATATCCCAGTCCACTATTCACATCTATCTATCTCTATATCTATCTCTATCTACATCTATCTCTATCTCTATCTATATCTATCTACATCTATCTACATCTATCTACATCTATCTACATCTATCTACATCTATCTATATCTATCTATATCTATCTATATCTATCTATATCTATCTATATATCTATATCTCTACATCTATCTATATCTTTACATCTATCTATATCTCTACATCTATCTATATCTCTACATCTATCTATATCTCTACATCTATCTATATCTCTACATCTATCTATATCTATCTATATCTCTATATCTCTATATCTATCTATATCTCTATATCTATCTATATCTCTATATCTATCTATATCTCTATATCTATCTCTCACGCTCCCTCTCCCTCCCACCAATCTCCTTCATCGTTTGACATCTTGCTGTTCATGCTTTACAAAAAATGTATATAAGTTCTCCATCCTTCACACACCCATCACCTAAAACCAAGAGGCAACAAAGGAAAAAAAATATATATAACCCGAGAAAGTGCAATCAATGGGATGTTTGGCATGGGGTCGGGTCTGACTGTGGTGTGGTGTGGTGTGGTGTGGTGTGGTGTGGTCGAGGTGTGGTGTGGTCAGAGTCAACACAGAGGGTGAGTACGGCACGGACCATAGTTTGTCTAGCTCACCTTACATGGACGCTAGCCGCACTTAATGGAGGGAATGAATTCTGGGCAATTATAAGACGAACATTCTCTGGTTTGTCGGGGAAAACTGCTCGTGAGATGTGACATTAATTCATTTCCTACTGGTTCTGTTTGTATTCCAATGTAGAAGAGCGATAACTTTACTTGTATCTGTGTGTGTGTGTGTGTTAAGTCTATGTCTGTCTGTGTGTGTGTTAAGTCTATGTCTGTGTGTGTGTGTTAAGTCTATGTCTGTGTGTGTGTTAAGTCTATGTCTCTGTGTGAAGTCTATGTCTGTGTGTGTGTGTTAAGTCTATGTCTGTGTGTGTGTTATTTTCTTTTTCTGTGTGTGTGTGTGTGTGTCAAGTCTGTGTGTGTGTGTGTGTTAAGTCTATGTCTGTGTGTGTGTGTGTTGAGTCTATGTGTGTGTTAAGTCTATGTCTCTGTGTGTGTGTGTGTGTGTTATATCTTTGTCTGTGTGTGTGTGTGTGTGTTTACGTACGTGTGTTTCAATGCACACCTGAGAAGATCCTAGTGCATGTTACTATTTCCCATTATTAATACCAGTGGGTGAAGCTACACGTGTTTTAAGATGTGTACGTGAGAGCGAGTGCTTGTTCAAGATGCGTAGGGTGAGGAAGCGTGCGTATTAAGATGCTTGCGAGAACTGCGACCGTGTTAAGACATGTGGCCGAGATTTGCATGTGAATGGAATGACTCGGGGGGCAGGTGGCTTGGTTGGGTATGTGGGATGCAAGCAATGTTAGTTTGTGTGTGTGTGTGTGTGTGTGTGTACGACAAACACACACACACACATATATATATATATATATATAGACAAACAAGCACACACACACAGACATACAGAAGGGCACACAAACATACATATAGACAAACACCCACCCACACACACGCACACACACACACACACACACACATACACACACACACACACACACACACATATATATATATATATATATATATATATATATGTAGACAAACACACACACACACACACACACATAC
>JAWQEG010004203.1:0-21501 GCA_033782935.1 Petrolisthes cinctipes
CGGGAAGAATGGAAGAGAGAAAGGTTACGAACAAAGGAAAGAGAAGGAAGAAGGTGGTGGTGATTTGGGAGGTAGGAAGGGAGAACTGATGATTATGAAGAGAGGAAGAACGAGAAGAAAAAGGGAAAGAGCGAAAGAAAGGAAGGAAGGAAGGGAAAAGGATATTTGGAGAGAGAGGAAGAGAGAAGGTTATTATTTAAAGAGAGAGAGAGAGAGAGAGAGAGAGAGAGAGAGAGAGAGAGAGGAATAAAAAGGAGACTGAGAGGAGATAGGGAAGAGAGAGGTGAGGGAAGGGAGGGGGCCCCAACCACCCTCGCAGGATCGATGGCAAGTTCCCAGACAAGCCCCCCCCCCCTCCCCTCACTCCACCTCTCTCTCTCTCTCTCTCTCATCTTCATATAGCCCCTCAACCCGTATGTATCCCTCTCACAAAGTCACTCCAGTCCTCTACACTGTCACTATATTACACTAAGTCTTTATCCCACTATACTGTCCTATCTTCACCTTGTCACCACACCCAATACACATCGCCTTGTATACCCAGTTACCTATTCCTACCTACCTACCTACCTTGTAACCTCACCACACTTGTCTTGAAACCTTTCGTAGGCTATTATCACCGTTCATACATACATCATCACAGCATTATCACCACACTCAAAAATGTCATCCATCACCACGGATCCATATCTCAACACACCGAATCCCAACAACTGGTCTATTTTTCATCACCACACTCAAAACATCATCACCATAACTCCCTCACCACACACACACACACACACACATTCACTCCGTCATATTTCAGCATAACCTAATCTCATCCAAACTGAACCACATCAAAACACACGTCCATCACCAAACAGTCATAACATTCAATCTCAATACCAGGTTTATAGTATTAAAGCACTTCAAAGCAAATCAGAGCAAAGGCAAAATCTATGCCAACACATATAGGTACTAAAACCCCCATTGATCTATCTATGACGTCAAAATATTCGAAATTGTACATAGCTATACCATATATATATACAACTAGACTATCCGACCACTCGACCATAATCTAACACATTAATATAGTAGGCTATACGGTTTTGTACTTACTTAAACTGTATACAATTTGCCTAGTAAGTGATTGTAGGCACACTAGTATTGTCTAAACTAAACTTCAGGACACTGTACACACAAGAATATAAAAACACATAGATGAGGTGAATGAAGGAAGACGCGGCGAACAGAGGAATGGACAAGGTAAAGACAAGTGGAAAGCAAAGTAAACTGAGAAGGGGAAGAAAGTAAATACAGTAAAGAGAGAATGGAACTTGGGACAGAATAATTATGAGAAAAGAAGGAAGGAAGGTAAATCGAGAAACAAGGGACAAAGGAAGAAGAAATGAGTGGAGAAGGGAAATGAGAAAAAGAAGTAAAGATGGTGTCAGAGATGTTTTGTTGTATTGTAAGGTTCGGAAAGTGAAGAAGGGGAAGGTGGAGGGGGGGGGGAGTGGAGGAATAGGAGGGAAGGGAAGGGAGAAGCACCACAGGCATTCCTAAGATTCTTAAGTTGGCCTGTCACCAAAACACAGTCAGTTACTAGAGGCCGTGTGTGTGTGTGTGTGTGTGTGTGTATGTGTGTGTGTGTATGTGTGTGTGTGTGTGTATGTGTGTGAGTGTGTGTGTGTGTGTGTCCAGACATGCCAACACTAGGCCTACCTACCCAAATGTCAACACCACACAACACACCACACACAACACACACACAGAGCTAGGACTAACCTTAAAATACTTATAAGTAGGGAATCGGTTCTCTTTCGTCAGGCTAAAGGACACAATACACACTATAGTGATCTGTGTCGAAAGTGATTTAGGCTTATCTATAGGCTATATACGTCTTGGAAGGAAAGCGCAGATAAAAAAAGATCAGGTTGGAAAAATAAGTGGTTTTGTCTATCGTTCATTAGTCACCTCTAAGCCAGATCATCGTCCTCTGCAACACAACACAACATTTTGCAACCCCGTGTGATTGGGAGCGTCCGGGAGGTGGGGGGAAAGGAAGGAGAGCCCCCAGAAATGAGGTTAAGAGGTGTGGTGGAGGAAAGGGGAGGTGTGTCGACGCTGGTGGGAAGGAAGGTGGAGGAAGGACAAGAGTGGAGGTGTCATCGGTGGGAGGAAGGAAGGTGGAGAAAAGGAAAGGGAGACAGAGAGGGAAGAGGAGGAGGAGTGGAAGGAGGAGGAGGAGTGGAAGGAGGAGGAGGAGTGGAAGGAGGAGGAGGAGTGGAAGGAGGAGGAGTGGGAGAAGGAAGAGGTGAAGGGAGTGGGAGAAGGAAGTGGTGAAGGTAGTGTGAGAAGGAGGAAGGAGTAAGAATGAGTCAAGGAACTACTCAGGACTGGCTTGCAAATCGATGCAAGCCGTGACAGATGGGGTGATATAGTCAGTGCGGTGGAGAGGGATGTATCACTCCAACACCACCACCACCAATACAACCATAAGGGGTCACAACAAGGCGTAAACACACACACACACACATAACAATTAGGGACGAATATACATACACACATACCCACACACACGCGCATAGCCTACACACAACCACACACACATTGCACACAGCGAGCGACTTTAATAAATGAGGAGCGAATAAGGTGTGTGTAGAATGACTAAGTGAGTACATAAAAGTGTCGATTAGGTGGTGTTGGTAGAGAAAGAGGTTGTGTGTGTATAAAGGTACCAGACCAAGTGAGATGGATTAGATGTGTGTAGTGCAAAACATGAAAGCGAATAAGAAGTGTTATTTGTAAGGCAAGAGGTAGAGTTAGTAGTGTAAAAAGTTAAGAGGTGGAACGAGTAATGGTAGAGTGAACTGTAATGCAAGAGGTAGAGTGAGTAGTGTATAAAGTTAGAGGTGGAACGAGTAATGGTTGAGAGAACAGTGTGCTGACTACGAGGTTTACAGCAATTAGTGAGTGAAAAAGAGACATGGCAAGTGGTATGTGTGCAAATTAAAGAGGTACCGCAGAGCGAGAATGGGTATGCAATGAAATGAAGTGTGTGCACAGAAAAGTAGCTACGATCATAGTGTGAAGAGGTGGAGTACAGTGTTAAGAGAATGAAAGGAGGGAAGTAAGGAAGAAAAGATGGAAAATGAGAGGTGAGAGAATGGGAGGGGGTGAGGAAATAGAGAAGTGTGTGTGTGAGTGTGTAGGAAGGAACAGTGTGAGCCAGCGAGCGAGCCAGGGAGTGAGGTGTGGAGGCAGACACACAAGGCCTTATCATGTATGCAAGTTGACCTTTGTTCCCTCACACTCTTGGTTCCGGCACAGGTAACATTTTAATAATATATTTTATGGGTTGCACACGGACGCCGCTTCAAAATTTCCCACTCCATTAGACCAGGGCCAAGTTTGTTGTTGTTATACCGCAAATACAATGGAAAACAAATAGGCTATAAGTACTACTGTAATATTCTAACACTGTTTATCTTCCCCTCTCATTATCAATAAATAAAAACATTCGATAACAAATCTTACTTACTGTATACGTATATAGACTAACATCCTGTATAAAATATTTATGATGATATATGTCTGTGCTATACTAATGAGCGTTATCGTTATCTGTAAACATTAATGTGTAACTATGTTTAAATAATTACATTACGTCTGTCCCTTACACAACACACTGAACACCAATTTATGTAATACGAAAACATTTCAATATTATTTATGCTTGATCAATAATTCCCTAAACCTTGCCCAGAAACCGAAAAGGAATGTTCACAGAAAATCTGGAAAATCTAGCAACTTTTTGTGACGTCATGGACAGCTGATAATCAAGTTGCCTCAACAGTGTTCATCTGCCGTCCAGGTGCAAGACTCATTTGGATGAAGTAAACGTATCTCCTGTCATTAAGCCATGTGATATTTAAGTACTTGAGCAGTCTTTAATAAATTGCACCGAAAGATATAAAACAAGACTGATATTATTGTATTTTAAGCCAGAGGTAGCTTAACAATGCAAGCGTATAATTTTGTTGCATCATTGGTGGATGAGGTATTAGGTGGTGATGGTTGTAGTGGATGAGGAGGTGCTTGTGGTGATGAGGGGTTGCTGGTGGTGATGAGGGATGAGGGGGTGCTGCTGCTGGGGGTGGCGTAAAAAAATAAATGCAAGCGTATAATTTGTAGCATTATCAACACCAGAAAGGCATATCAAAGCCTACTCGAAAAAATGTCAGAGTCACACAGAACTACCATGGATTATTGTTCAACTTAAATCTACAAAAAATAGCCTTGAACAACATATACAAGTAAAATACCCACACTAGTGTTTGGTAGGCCTTAAAGTGTACCGATACCTTAAGCCTCCTCCCAGGGTATACAATTAACCTCTTGCCTAACACGTTCCCATGACAGGCAGAAAATGGACAACACGTCTCATTGTTATCACGTCAAACACACACACACACACACACACAGATACAACAAAGAGCCTTCTGTCACTTGCTATGAACATAGTTGGAGTGACAACACACACACACTTAAGCCTATCACATATCCTATACACAAATACATACCATTTAGGCCTACATTATAAATACACACACTACCTATACCCCCCACCCCCCATCTCTCTCTCTCTCTCTCTCTGGTAGGACAGGATAAAAGGGACCTGGTGATGGTGGTGATAATAGTATAGTAGGACAGTATAAAGAACATTAAGAACACAGTGCAGTAGGTAAGAATGAATACAATGACAACTGGCGAATACCGAAGCGAGTGAACCGAATGCGTATCAGGAGAGTGAAGTGGGATAATAAGAAAGGCCAGCTCCTTCCTACCTACCACTCCAATCTGCCACTCTTAAGGACCCAGTTAATTAGTCAGAAAATTGGAGGTTAATTAGTCCTTCAAATATTGCCACGAAACACCATCTATATGGAAGGAGCTTGTTTCGTGGCATGGTCAGGAGAGAGAGAGAGAGAGAGAGAGAGAGAGAGAGAGAGAGAGAGAGAGAGAGAGAGAGAGAGAGAGAGAGAGAGAGAGAGAGAGAGAGATAACAATAGCTGTGAGAGAAAGTGTGTGTGTAAAGGGATTAAGTTCGTCGGCAGGTAATAATTCGTTTAAATGATGCAACTCCCAGGTAGCCTAGGCTTTGTATGGTTTCGTCATTCATGGTGGGTTGGTTGGTTTTCGTATGGTGCGGCTGAAATCGGTGCTGGCCATTTTTTCCGGCCTGTCACTGCATGAGGTTTGGTCACGTAAAGCATGGATGCCCCGCTTCCGGTAGCACAACACTCCACTTCACTGTTTTCCCTTCATGGTGTTAGGTTGACGTTCTCTGGGCACGACTGAAGCAAGTGTGGAAGTCTATTATTATGTTCTCGTGCTTCATTGGTTAAGGACCCTGTGATTGTTTATGAGAAATGGAAGACTTCTGATTCCTCCAGACTATGCCACGAAACAAGTTCCTTCCATATAGGTGGTGTTTAGTAGCAATATTTGAAGGACTCATTTACCTCCAATTTTCTGACTACATCACAGGGTCCCTCAAGGGGAGATTCTCTTGTTGGTGAAATGGAAGGTGTCTGATTCCTTCCCCCAAACTGTGCCACGAAACAGATCCCCTATTAGAAACATTAAGGACGTCTATTTCCTTGCATACTTTGAAGGAATCAGTAGCCCTCGAATTCACTGACAAGAGAATCTTCCCTTTAGTCTTATAGGGTGCTTCTCTCGACTTACAGTGGGGTACAATTTTGTTGGTAAATGTGGTGAACTTGATTCCTTCCTTGCAACAGGCGACCGTCATTGAGTTGCTGTGGTCTGTTTCCTCGCATAGTTTGTGGGTAAGTAGCCTTCCAGTTCACCAACAAGAGAGTCTCAATATAATCTATACCTGTACCTATTATTTTATCGTTTCCTCCTTCACAACTCCCTTCTCAATTGTTCCCAAAATTCAGTGGTAATGTTTGTGGTCCCTGTTGGTTCCTAAAGTAGGTGTGTGTAGGCTATGTATGTATGTTTGTGGTGGGTCCAGAGTATTTCAGTGGCGAGGAAGCCTCAAAACTTCACCACGTACCCACCCACCCACTTCACGAACTTCGACGAGGACCGTGTGTGTGTGTGTGTGTTGACCTTAATGAAATACCTCCTCTTATATACTTAGGCACCGAAACTCGTTAATAATTATGACAACAAATATGTTTGTTTATATTGAAACATTAAATGAAACCCACGAATATTTCACCGATAATCTAAGAAAGACTGGTATTATGGACGTGCAACCAAGTAGTTAGATGCACACTTGTATTCATCAACTGTTATCAAGGTGGGAATTTAATTATCAGCGCGCGCACACACACACACACACTTGAAGATGACTCAACTTGTATTATGTGGGTTTAAGTGAAGACACGCTTGGTACGTGGCCAGTTTTAACAATCCGATCAAATGGTGCACCGATCACTGAAGGACCACACACACACACATTGATATAGATGTTTTATGGTTACATTTTGGCTATCTCCCAACTCACCTAAAGCTGGCAAGGGGAAGGATTTTATGAATGTAACCCTCCTGACTGGAACGTAACCCTCAATGGACTGATAGACATACAAACAGATCCGTCATGGAATTACTTATGTACGACAGCCAGAGATATAAATCATTCAAGGTTCATCAATACTAAATAATTATATAAGAGAGAACAATGTATATTAAAGCGATGGATCGACGATTGCTGCAACGTTGACTGCAGGCAAATATATTAGAAAGAACGATGATATTAAAGCGATGGATGGACGATTGCTACAACGTTGACTCCAGGCAGATATATTAGAGAAAGATTATATTAAAGCGATGGATGGACGATTGATACAACGATGACTGCAGACAGTGGTTTTGGTTTAATTAACGTCCACCAAGCACTGAGGAGGGCTGACGGGCGGACAGCGTTGGTTGGTTGGTTGATTGATGGTTACCTTAGCTGGGACGACAGCATGTGAGGAGGGAGGCAGGGGACACGGCAGCAGAGCAAACACGACGGGCATCTTCTCCTACACACATACACATACACACACACACACACTCCTCTCCCTAGGCTAGTGTATATAGAGGGCACACCTTTACGCCAGGGAACTCGTCTCTTACGCCACGTTCTACCGAGGTAAATCCCGTTCGGCACGGTCTTACACTGAGGGAAGGAAATTCACCTTTGGCACCAATTAAAAAAGCCGACGACCGATGCTTCTTTGGCACCACGTTATACCGGCACTACCACGGCACTATGATGATCCCCGTCTCTCACCAGGCACCGGGCAGACATACAACTGGCACCCCTACTACCTTCAGTGCCACCCAACCTCAACCCCCGAGGGAGAGAGTGAGAGAGAAGGGTGTAGGGGGACGGATGCCACCACGCCTCTCTCCCGCATGCCACATATAATGCCCGGTGCCAATGCTGTCACCGGGCGCTACACTGAAACACACACACACCGTCATCCATAGTCACTATAAAGAGTACCTATGGGTATTTATTATGTAGCCTATGCTGTAAATTGTAGAGTGCTCGTAGACATTTCTGTAATATGTGTATTATATATAACCTTTACTATACATTCCCATCTGTGCGCCATTTATTAGATCGATATCGCTACCAAACTATAAACGCTTAGGTATAAATATTCATTACCTACATGTAAGAGTAAACAGTACGCGTGTGTGTGTGTATATATATAATTAATTATGTTGGCAGCTACCTCACGTGCTTCCCAACCCAAACAAGTGCTCACGTGAATCCACTTCAAGGTCCCCCCCCCCTCCCTCCCTCCCCTATCACCACTCCACTTTTCCATACAGCTTGACTCGACCTAACAGTCTGGCCCTCCACTTTGTCCCACTATATCATCCACCAACTCATTCTATCTATCATCTCCCATCCTTCAGTTCTACGTCAAAACTACACTAGGCCTATCTAGCCTATACCTCTCACAATCAATACCCTTATGTTTTTAATCTTTATCCTCCATAATGATAAGGGGGTAATTCACTTGTGTTACATTGGAGTGCCATGATTCCTCCAAAGTATGCCAGGACCATATGAACAAAAGTAAATGTGTTCTGTTGCTTAGAATAGTTTGGAGGTATCATTTGCTCCAGATTTACCAACACAAAATTTCCCTCTTAATGGGATAGCCTACTTTCTTGACGGTAAACTGGACTGCTGCTGCTGCTATCGATTCCTCCAAACTAGTCCACGATATAATAAATTCTGAGATCTGTTTCCTGGTACAGTTTGCAGTGTTAGGTAGCCTCCAATTTACCTACTAGATATATATTATACTCTTTCATAAATAAAGAATACTGATTATGGAATGGGTATATAAGAAAAGGAAGAAAATTTGAAAGAGATAGAGAGAGAGTGAGAGTGAAGGAGTAGTAAGCTATACAAGAGTGAGAGCCAACACAGTGAGTTTTGCAGATCCTCTCCCCTCCTCCACCTCCTCGTGTGCCCTTGCCCCACCCTGCCAATGCCATATGCCTCCTTCTAAATATACCCCAGCACCACCACTCAGCTGCTCCTGTGCTTGCCTCCCCACGCTAGACTTCCTCCACCTACGCCTCTACTCTCAACTATTATTAATATAACTTAAAGGGATTCATTTCTCATAACTCAACAAGCACATTAGCTGTACATAGGACTTTTGGTGGTGACTGTACGACTGCGTCCATATTTCTACGTGGTACATTAAACCTTACTGTCGTACACCCTACCAAATGCATAATAGCTTCCAAATACAATTCCACGTAAGCCCTATAGACATGCAAAGTGTCGCATTGTCCATATATAATACTATATCCACACCCACTAATGCCACCAAGATATTAAAATTTTATACGCATCATAAATCTTCAGCGAGGCAACTTACAGCAACTTGCATTCCGCCTACTGTACCTTCCCTTGCAAGCCCCCCCCCCCTCCACGTATACGCCTTCACTACGCCCCTCTGTAGGCCTCCCTCCTCCTCACGTATACCCATTCGCTTTATCTACGTACCACCTCACCCACTCATTAGTTACAATACTCAACTCCTATAGTAAATGCTTCAAATACTGACAAGTTAAAGTATACCAGGCTGCAAGACATTACATGAACTAGCTACACATTCTGACACAGGTATGTACAACCGTGGCCCAATACAACTTCCTTTCACCTCGTGTGTGTGCGTGTGTTTGTGCCACAACTGGTAGTGGAGTGTAGTTTTGTTTACTGTAGAGTCCTCTTCAAAGTGTTCAGGTCGTGTCTCGTAACTTCCTCCGGTTCTAGATTAACTTTAGTCGTCTGTTTCGTATGCATCTCCCACGGCCTTCAGATCAGTTGCCAAACTGAACACAGGCTACACGAGTGCAAAACTAGCAAAGGATTCAGGAGAGTTGAAAGAACATCACCTGAGTATTCGAGACAGACTAAACACGGATGGTCGACTGCCAAACTAACAGCATATTCAGGACAGTTGGAGACATCACTTGAACAGTCATAGACAATACAAATAGTTTCATAAAAAAAAAAAAAAACTAGTACCAGGTCATACTGTAGGTTCTTTCAAAGGTACTGAGATGGTACAAGAAAACAGACAGATACGAGGACTGATAGGCTAGCTCATAGTACAGTCCCTCTCTCTATATACCTTTCCCTCCCTCCCTGCCCCTGTCAAGATAAAGTAAAGCTACATTGGGTTCAACTCCCTCTTACACACCTGGGTGGCAAGAATATAAATATTGTGCTGGCAGATTTGGAGCACCAGCTTCTCACAAACTATGCCAAGAAACAGGACACCATAAAATTTTGATCTATTCCTGATTTGGTCTAGTTTTTTACATAGGCTGGAAGAATCGGTAGCCTCCAATGTATTTTATATAGCCCTCTTAATTAAAAAGAAGAAATACAACTCTTAACTACAGAGACTTGTATGATCCTAACACAAAATAAATAAAGAAATAAAATGTTCGTTCACTTGGCTACGACCAGAGAGAAAATCGGGACAGGGATGATTAAAATCTTATGCACATACGTACCGTAGTACTATATACCAACCATAGTATATGACTCAGTATGCACACCAGCAACACTAGTACCGTATGTAGCCTAGAATGGATCCCCCACCGTACAATCAACAGTGGACATGCGACTCGACCCTATTTGGATGTTGTAATACTATTCATTTGGCAAAGAAATGACGGGAACATCTGTATTCTTAGTTAGTTACACGTGGTATGAATTGAGACTGAACTAATTTGATTAAGATATCGCAGATTATATACATTTCCCAGATCACGCGGATAGAATTGAAGTGACTTAATGCTGTAGACTGTACTGTGCAATCCATATCACATGAATAAAAGTGAAACGATTTAATTCTTTTGATTGTACATCCATGAAAGTGCCCCTTCATCCCTCTCTATGAGTAAGGCCTATACGCAATGGAGTAGCTTAGGCTTAATCAAGGGAGCGTAGGCTACGTGAGACAAACAGCTGGCAGCCAAGTGGTGAACCTAAACCATCCAACAGCTGCCACAACATCCAATACAACAACTGAGCCTGCCGGGTAGCCTAGCATAGCATGGCACGCCAGCCCCGGGGAACACAATCTATGTTGGTGGGATGGTAATGGAGACGAATCATGAGACCCAGTTCTTGGATTCTCTCACCCCTTATGCTGGCCTCCTGAACTCTGTATAATAAAACTTAGAGAGTACTAGTGTAAAAAAGAACACAATAATTTATAGCACACACACACACAGGAACGTAATAGCACACAAACACAACTGTTATATGTAGATTTACATAAATATGTTCTTTGTATTTTTGTTGGTCGATCAATAAGAGACGAGGCAACACTAAGACTCCTTCAGATGAGTGAAAGTTTGAGCGTAGTGACGTAATACTTCACGTGGTTATGTAAATACTGTAAGAGTGACTAGCAGATTGGTATAATTGTAGTTCATGTAATGTTACACTGTTGAGAGGCAACGTACCGTGACTTTCTGATAAATAAACAAAAAAAAATCCATTATATGGCAATCTTATTATTCTTTGTGAAGAAAGTTTCCACCGTATCCCGCAGCATCATTCAGCCAGTGTAATAGGGTTAAGGCTGGATAATTGTACAGCAGTGAGGTAATACCAGAATTGAGTACCGTACAGCTTAGGGCAAAAGATTCGATATTCATGCATGGAAGTGGCGACAGTCATCCCCGAATCAATAATGGGAAAACCTAAGTGTGAGAGGACACATACGAATGAGTCTTACTGGTCTCTGCAACTTCCTTAGAACACATAGTAGAAAAATAGGATTCCTGTACAAATCGTGGGAAGACCAGAAATCGAGCACATTTTACATAGACGCAGATAACTTTAATGTCAACATGAGGGTCTATTACCTAATCTTAGGCTGTAGTCAACTCTGAATATATATTTTCTATATTGAATAATCCCTATAAGGATCAAAACCGGGAGCGAGCCAAGAGAATAATAATATAGCCTGCCGGTAAAGGACACGTCTATAATATACAGTATATCTTAATAAGCAAAACACTTCCTCAGGTGGGCTAACCTTCACGTCAACAAGAACGCGCCTTCTACAGTAACGACTTCCTGGCCAAATTTAGCCTCGCCTCCATCCAGCTCCGGCAATAACAGGTGGAAGGGAGGGATGAAAGCTAGCAATGAGAGAGAGTGGAGAGGAAGTACGGTGGGTGAGAATGAGGAGGGAGAGAGTGAGAGACCGCCAGAGACGAGAAGAGTGAGCGAAGCCAGCGAGAAAAGGGAGGGTTGGATGGAAGCAAGAGCACTGGTAGAGAGAGGAGAGGAAGTACGGTGGGTGAGAACGAGAGAGACAAGAGGAAGAAAGGGTGAGAAGGGAGCGAGAAAGTATGAGTGAGGGAGAGCGAGTATGACCGTGGCGGCATTCAGTAAAACTAAAACTGAAGATGGAGAAGAAGCGAGCTAAAAGTGGACGAAGTAAGGAATACGAAGGGAGAGAGATCAGAAAACAAGAATCAATAGGAAGAGAAAAGACCATAATCGAAAGACCATTATGTAGTAACTGCTTCGGCCTACACTTATAAAGACCGTGATAGAGCTACCTCACTGCATAGGAGAAACTGTGGCGTGAATTAATATTAACGATTTCTTACTTTATCGTCAGAGAGAGAGGAAACAGTACCACAACCATTTTGCCCTTGAGTTCACTATTTATATACCTGGCAACACTGTGTAACTTGTACACATTTGACAACTATCAAAATAAACACTTTTAACCAGGCTCGCATTATTTCTGAATTCTGCTTGAGGTTGAAGGTATTGCCAGCAGCCACACAAAAGCCATTTCCGTACCGGGAGAGAGATCAACAACAAAAACTACAGCATCATTGTAAGGCAACAATGCAACAGTACCGTACACAGACATTTAATTGTCCCAACAATACAATACAACCGACTCAACCGGAACTAACTTCATCACTATGGAGTATGAATGAATGTCGGTAATGTAGGCTATTTCATCTTCTGTACATTGTATGAGGTATAGGCTACATACACTATAACGCTAGAATATATTAACGTCACTATTCCATAGTATTTAGTCCCACAAAGTTCCCTTTGGAGTGGCTTTAAATTTCAAATATGTTTTGCGGTATTATTCTTCAATCGAGTGCATTACATGTATGGCTATTTTCAGAGGGAGACTGGAACTGGCACACACTCTTTCAAGGTGTTACAAAACCAACAAGACCACTTCAATATTTCGTGACACCCGCCTCAAGGAGGTTGCATTACACACCATCGGACATTTGTCTAAATGTGGTATGTCCTCTTTTCATGGAAAGCATTAATAATTATATTAAAGAAAAATTTCACAAAAAGTCACTAATCTTAGTAAAATAATCGTGGCAACTAGTCAAGGTTCGAACTCAGCATTAGGAGTTATCATCAGTAATGTAAAAAATTCAATATAATAACCGGCAGTCATAAAATACAGGAAATAAAAAATCAACCCTACGACTGGGGCGGAGGTTGGTTGGCTTTATGTTGAAGGTGAGGCGTGACGCTAATTCCTAACACTATGCTTCAAGGTCAGGGGCACTGGCCTCAAACCCATCACCTCCACTCTGATATAATGAACTTTTATCAGTGAGCCAGAAAAATATACGCGTGATTATACAATACACAACATTGTTTATCCTTTTTTAATGCCATGGTATATCACAAACTCACGACTTTAACATTGGCTGTCTATAATATTCCGGTATATACACTACTTATTTTTTAACTAGGTGAAAATATATCGGCTCCCTCATATAATTATTTATAATTTTCGGTAATGTCTTCTGAATACGCAAATCGGTACACAGGATGATACACGCTATACTTACATCTGACACTTTTCTCACGAACATCCTTGACTGTAGGACCCACGTGGACACTTTTTCCAAAATACTCGTACGGTAATGATATGGTGCTTACTACTGTACATGGCAAGCTCTAGTTTTTATTTCACATTTATTTTCTTGTCACTGAGTTAGAATCCTGGTGTATGCAGTTTATTTTTTTCTCACAACCACACCTGGTTATAAAGTCATTAATAAAAGAATGTCTGCGAGTTCTGGAAGCTTTTCGACATATGAATTTCATGAGCGCCAACCTGAGGAGGAACACTGAGACGAATAAACTACGAACTTAGATGAGCAAAAATAAACAAACAACATACAAATGCTGTCACATCATCAAATTCAGTAATACAAAGTGCAAGATTCAGATTATACTGTACTCATTTTACTAGGTAACTTCTTTGTCCTACAGACGGAGTGAAATAGCATCAATACAAGTCTAAATCATCAGAATACATCATGGAATAAATCCCATCACATCTGGTGTATTGTCATTATTTTGCAAATTTACACTATACTCGAAATCTTAAATAGGAGGAAAATTAGTCATGATTTCCCCCAGGGGACATGAAACCCATACAACACCTCCCCAGTCACGCCGGTGTGAAGAGCTCGATGGCAGATGTTAAGTTCCTTGCGCAGGCTGACTGACTAGAGCTTCCCATCACCACCACCACCAGTCCACCACCAACCCGTTCACATCCCATATAAATATACACCTTTTGTCCTTTGCTGGGAGGTCATTGGGAAATCAAAGACAATGGTATAATTCATTCGGTTTCACTATTGGAAGGAGGAGGGGATATGCGAATGTTTGGGGGGTAGGAAAACAAGAGGCTTTAAGTGAACATCAGATGGAAAGAATCGTACACCTGGCTGTCCCGTAGTCTGGTGGTGGTGGTGCTCCCCAACACACACACACACACACCTGAGGCCCTATACAACGAAACACCCACCAAGGTTACAAACAAACACTTTACAAAAATTCCAATAACTCGAATATCCCCTGCTTGATTATGTTTAGGATATTTGTGTAGAAAGAGCATCTCCCGTCACACACACACACACATCCATACACAGGACATCTCCCAACATGGCATCGCCGCAGGAGGAGACTCTCAGGGATGCCAACCCCTCCGAGCTCTCTTGTCTACTCGATACTCTCACTTCACACGTTTACCGCCATATTATTATTTTCCCGCCTATATTCCTCGTTCGCGCTCGATTCGATTGTGGGGTCGAGACGGGGAGGTATGGGTGCTGGTGAGATGTGAAGAGGGTGGGTTCATGGTGGAAGAAGAACTGGTGGAGAGCGAGAGAGAGAGAGGGAGATAGAGAGAGCATGAGAGAGGGAGAGAGAGAGAGAGAGGGTCCCAACATGGCTGCCTGCCGCTCCCCCACGCATCATCATAACTTGTTGCACTCTCTTCCCGCGCTTTACACACAAACTCGCAAAGGGGTTTACTCACCATCTCTTCCTTCAACTCCCGCATGCTTCGATTCAAAATGTACACACTATATTACACAGCTCTCGGGGAAATATTTACAAATAATACACAAAAAGGGCGGTTATCACACAGGGGCCACGCGCTCTCCCTCACTCCATGATCAACCTGGGGCCAGACTGAAGACAAAGACCAGACCGGAGCTGCCTGTGAGAGAGTGAGAGAGAGAGACCTGCGCGCTACCCGGCTGCGCATCTCGCCTCCCCGCCAAATATCTCCCCCATAACAACAATCCTCGTCTCCCATAAAACTCCATGAAATCATTACCCAGGCTCCCATACACTGATGTAACGCTGTAAAATAATGGCCAATGGTGTAGACGTGGGTGATGTGAAGCTGACCTGCGCACCACCACGATGCGCACCTTGCCAGACACCCAAATATCTCTCTCCAAAAAATAACCCTATATCTATCTAACTCTCCCAACACATACCATCATGTTAATCTCCCGTAAATAAAAAAAAAACACACAACCAGTGAATGTGCATGTGGCATCAAAGCGGTTCTGATATTCATATTAAGCATCATGAGTGCGAGATGGTTCATGCCGCGGGACACATTTTCCAACAATTTCGTCTGCTTGCCACCCCAGGTCTTTTGAGCGGGAACTCTGAATTTGACAGGTGTTCTGACAGACGGAAGGTAGCCGTTGCAACTCTTGTCAGGACCTAGACCGTTTTAAAGGTGCTGTACTGAGAGAGAAATGAAACGACTTGATAATTATGTAGATGTAGCATGATTTTTTGATTAGAATATTTTCAACCACGTATAAACTGCATGCATGTACTATTTGCAATATTTCACATTCAAACGCTACTTTTTTATGCGTTTGCTTTTCCCTGCTTTTGTATGAGGCTGCAATATATTTAGACCCCGTTCAATGGTTGGTTATATCACAAGAACTACTTCATTGTCTTGTGTTTATCAGTGTAAGATTGAAGGTCATGGAAAGTCACTGGCACTGTAGTCCATGAAAACAATGCATGGCAAAAATAATGTCACGTTCAATATAAACCAATATTATTATGTACAGGTAACCTTGCCCCACTGATCCACACACCTGTACTAATACTCCACACCTGCCCTGACACCCTACACACCTGTATTGACACACCACACACCTATACTGATACTCCATACATGCCCTGACACCCTACACACCTGTACTCACACACCTGCCCTGACACACCACACCTGCCCTGACACACCACTATCAATCGAAAAATCTGCTACCCCACTGTTGCTGTTTTTATATACAGTATATCTACACATGTATATATTTTCACAGCAGCGTTCCGATCTCTTCATCTTCATTTCACAAGTCGTCGAACACTTGTACCTACAACATCGTACCTAACATGCGCTGCCACCGAACACCTGCCTTTAAGCTGACAAGTATAATGAACAACCTTTCCCTTCGCCACATCTGCATTTCTGACACACCTGTCCTATCTACAAACACCTGTCCTCACATTTCACATTATACCATATCTCTCTCTCTCTCTCTCTCTCTCTCTCTCTCTCTCTCTCTGTTAATTTTTGTTCTTCGTTCACTCCACCCCTCATACTGTACCGTACATGTCTTTTACAAACTTTTGTTTTTATTATAACTACCGGTACACAACGTTGTGCAACCTACCACCCTGCCACCACACACACACACACACAACAATACCCTACCCCAACACACCACCACATACCATTACCCTACCACTCTACCACCAAAACACATCACCATCCTACCACAAAACACCAACACTACTCTTTACCCTGGCATCCCCACACTTAACTACACAACACACCATTCCACCACAACACACCACCCCATCACAACACACCAACAACACATTGCTTGCCACCGCCACACCTGTAGCACCACCACCACCACATACCTCCCAAATCAATATGTACTGTGCTCTTCCCCTCTGTCCCAACCCTGACCCCCTCCCTCTCTGCTTCTCCTCCAACCGACGACGGGGTAGTACCATTCATTATATATTTATAACGGTGGGGGGGCTGCAAGGCGAAACGGGTGACCCATGCAACAAGCTCAAGCCATGCAACAACCAATAAACTGATCAACATCTCAGTCTCGGTCATCGTCGCTTGTTTTTCCATCGGTAAAGAGAGAAGTAAATATGTTCGTATAGTTACCAACAAAACTGCTCTATACTTCAAGGGCTTTAGAATGTGACTGTACACCGTCTTATCACGTACTGACGTCAGCCCCACTGGGGTAGTAAAGCCACGACAGATAACCACAAAGGTCTTAATATCAAGGGGACGGGAAGCACCCTGACCCCTTCCTTCCGCTGCCGCTCTACATTCACAACAAAGATGGAATAAAAATACAGTCACAATAATTAAGTGTTCTGCATTGTGTGAATGGAAAAAGTCAGCCGTTTGAGTGAATCTTATGAATCAATGTTACAGGCACCAATAGCTGTAGTTTCACATTATTTTTCCGAGACCATTTCAAGGGAAAGTGTTACAGAATTAAATATTGGGCGTGACTGTACAGACATGAGACGAAAGCAAAAGAGAAGATTTATGGTCGTGTAATGTGTTATGTACAGAAAAGAAGAATGGGGTGATAAAGGAGAAAAGACGGGAAGGGGATGTGAAAATAGAGGGAGGAAGAGGGTGTATGCTTGAGGAGATTGGGGGAGAGGGAGGGGACAAGGAGGCGGATGTGAGGGGTGAGAGAACCTACTATCAAGGGCAAGGGAAGGGGAAGAGGTGCAGGGAGGTGGAGGGATGGAGCAGGGGTAGAGGAAGGGAGGAAACAGGGCAGGGGTAGACTAGGGTAGGGGAGGAGGGATGAAGGAGGAGATAGAACAAGGAAAGAGGTGTTGGGAGGGGTCAGGGTAGGAATAGAGGAGGGGAATGGAGGGGGGGATGTGGTAGGGGAGGGAGCAGAGGTGTAACGAGGGAAAAGGAGTGTGGTGGGGTTTTAAAAGGTGTAGTGGGGTTCAGAGATGGGCGTGGTGGGGTTTGAGAGGGGTGTGGTGGAGTCTAAAATGACGAGGGGGCCTTCAAAAGTTTAGAGATGAGGAAAGGAAGCAGAGAAAGAGGGAGGAGTTGGGGACTGAGGGAGGGAGGAAGGGGTAGGGGTTGAGGGGGATGGTTTAGTGAGCAGGTGGTGGAGGTTGACAGAGAAGGATGTGCGGTTGATGAGGTTGAAAAAGTTTGTCTGGAAGGGGGAAGGGGACGTGGGAGAGGACTGGCGTGAGGGAAAAGGAGAGGGAATGGTGAATTTAGGAGGGAAAAAGGAGGGGTGATGTAGTGGAATTGAGAAGGGGAAAGGAGGGAAAAGGATGGTAGGGAGGGAGGATGGGAAGTGGATGGGGATAAAGGGAGGTGGGACGAGGGAACGTAGATGGGACGGGTGAAAAGGGAGGTGGGATGCGATGGGACAGAGGAGGGGAAGGGAGGTGGGATGGGGGGAAGGGAGGTGAGATGGGGCTAAAGGAAGGTGGTGGGATGCGGCGGGCCTGAGGAAGGGAAGGAAGAACAAAAAATGCAGGTATGTTCCAAATGGCAAAGGTGAGGTGTTTGTGGAAACATCAATAAGTAAGTTGTGTGTCTGCCCTCGATCAGTCCAATCTTGACCTGTCCTGCCTCACCTGTCCTACTTCTCTTGTCCTGCCTCATCCCTGTCCTACTTCTGTCCTGTCTCACCTGTCCTACTTCTCTTGTCCTGCCTCATCCCTGTCCTACTTCTCTTGTCCTGCCTCATCCCTGTCCTACTTCTCTTGTCCTGCCTCACCTGTCCTACTTCTCTTGTCCTGCCTCACCTGTCCTACTTCTCTTGCCCTGCCTCATCCCTGTCCTAATTCTCTTGTCCTGCCTCACCTGTCCTACTTATCTTGTCCTGTCTCATCCCTGTCCTAATTCTCTTGTCCTGTCTCATCCCTGTCCTGTCCTTCTTCGTCAGTACTGCCTTACCTACCCTACTTAAGTTGCCATAATCTTCTTCTGACCCTCACCTGACTTACCTGTCCTACTTCTCTTGTCCTGCCCTACCTGTCCCGCATTACCTATCCCACTAAACAGATCCTAACCTCACAGCAGGAGAATTGCAATGTAAAAAAAAAAAAAATATATATATATAATAATTAAACGCAAAATGATTGGTCTCTGTTAACAATGACTACCAATGGCATCGTCACAGATTGATAAGCTTATTACCACCACGACTGAATTGGAGGGGCGAGACTATAGTAAATTAAAGAGGATTTATAGTGTCGTGGCAAGTCGTATCAAAACAAACACCTCCATCACTCACTCCCTTCCTCCCTTCTTCGTACTGACATGTGTTTCGGATAAGAGAGTCGAAAGTTATAGTGGTTACCTCCTTGTGGGGTATATACACATGCACACTAATAACGCTAAAATATGAAAAAAAAAAAACGTGGAAGTGGGGAGGAAACTCTATGTATGTGTTGTTTGTATGTATTTATTTATGTGTCTGTTTGTTTAAGTGTGTATGTGTGTGTGTGTGTGTGTGTATGGTGGTGTGGGTTCTCATGTACACCTCCAGAGGGCGAGCGTGGGCAGGGAAAGCATATCTCTCTTTAAGTTGGCTGGTCAAAGCAAACTCTCTCTC
Organism: Petrolisthes cinctipes; assembly: GCA_033782935.1. NCBI lineage: Eukaryota > Metazoa > Arthropoda > Malacostraca > Decapoda > Porcellanidae > Petrolisthes > Petrolisthes cinctipes. The sequence goes on from JAWQEG010004203.1 coordinate 19,558, forward strand.
TCTCTCTCTCTCTCTCTCTCATACGTACAAACATTAAAACTCTTCCTTTCAATTTCCCTTGCTCTCTCTCTCTCTCTCTCTCTCTCTCTCTCTCTCTCTCTCTCTCTCTCTCTCTCACACACACACACACACACACACACATACGCACGAACATTAAAACTCTCCCTTTCAATTTCCCTTGCTCGCTCTCTCTCTCACACACATATACATACAAACATTAAAACTATCTCTCTCTCTCTCTCTCTCTCTCTCTCTCTCTCTCTCTCTCTCTCTCTCTCTCTCTCTCTCTCTCTCTCTCTCTCTCTCTCTCTCCTGTACACCTTTCACGTCTCACCCTACTTTTTCTTTCTCCAAACTCCTCAAACTCACTCCCTTCTACCAACATCAAAAAGTCTTATACGAACACCAACCAACCAACCAAGCAACCAACCAAACAGTCAACCATTCCTTCTCTCACTCCCTATAGCTGCCCTTCCTTCCTTCCTTCCTTCCTTTCACTCACTACCTTCCTTCCTTCCTTCCTTCCTTCCTTTCACTCACTACCTTCCTTCCTTTTCTTTTATCTCTCCAACATCTCTCTCCCCCTATCTGTTCCTCTTCAAATATCTACCTACCTTTTACTTAATTGACGTCAACCTTTCTCATTCGCCCAATCTAATTCATTTTTATTTCAGCTCATTCTAATCTACCTTATCCTCATGTAATCAATTTAACTCATTCAGAGAGAGAGAGAGAGAGAGAGAGAGAAGAGAGAGAGAGAGAGGAGAGAGAGAGAGAGAGAGAGATAGTTTACACAGCGAGGCGGAGGAGAGGAGAAATAAGGTGAGGCGAGGTGAAAGGGAGGGTAAAATTAGCGAGAGGAAATTTATATGAAGAGTGGGAGTGGTGTGGAGTGGGAGTGGTGTGGAGTGGGTGGGAATGGTGTGGAGTGGGTGGGAATGGTGTGGAGTGGGTGGAATGGTGTGGAGTGGGTGGGAATGGTGTGGAGTGGGTGGGAATGGTGTGGAGTGGGTGGGAATGATGTGGAGTGGGTGGGAATGGTGTGGTGTGGAGTGGGAATGATGTGGACTGGGTGGGAATGATGTGGACTGGGTGGGAATGGTGTGGAGTAGGTGGGGATGGTGTGGAGTGGGTGGGAATGATATGGAGTGAGTGGGAATGATATGGAGTGAGTGGGAATGATATGGAGTGGGTGGGAGTGGTGTGGAGTGGAGTGGGGATGATGTGTAACGAGTGAGTGGTGTGGATGAGTGATTAGGAATGATGTGGAGTGAATAAGAATGATGTGGACTGGAGTGGGAATAATGTGGAACGTGTGAGTGGAGTAGAAGTGAGTGAGATGATTGACTGACTGGTTGACTGACTGACTGATTGACTGGGGATGAGGGGAGGAGACGAGGAGTGTGGAAGAGGAGAGGTGAAAAAAAAATGAGGGAGAGGTGAGGAAAAACTGGAAGAGTATACGAGAAGGAAGAATGGGAAAAGGGTAAGAAATGAAGAGGGATGGAGAGAGGAAGAGAAGGGGAAGGAAATTAAAAGATAAATGAGGGAAAGGAAGAGATTGAAGAGGAAGGAAATGAGAAGAACACGAAGAGAGGGAAGTAAGGAGAAAGGAAGGGAGAGAAGAGAACAAGGGTAAAGGAAGGAACTGGGAAGTGAAAGAGAGGAAGGTCTTGAGAGAGTAAAGAAAGAGGAAACGGAAATGGAAATAAAAATAAAAGAGGTATGACGGTGGAGTGGTGGAGTAGGGGAGTGGAATGACGGTGGAGTAGTGGAGTGGGATGACGATGGAGTGTGGCAATGGAATGATGGTGGAGTGGTGGACTAGGAAGTGGAATGGCGAAGGAGTGGTGGAGTAGAGGAGTGGAATGGCGAAGGAGTGGTGAGTAGGGAGAGTGTGGAATGATGAAGGAATTGTGGTGGAGTATGGGAGTGGAATGAAGG